>JAXGGA010023909.1:0-12819 GCA_038373865.1 Uloborus plumipes
TTTTTTTTATTAGACATTGCCTGCAGAAATAAATGAGAGGAATGAAAAATTGAAGCAAGAGATGTTTGGTGAGTTTCAAAATGTTTTAGAAATCAATCCTACCAATTAGAAGCTGTATAAGTGTTTGTTAACCTATAGGAACTGGGCGGTCCACATGCTGTATCATAGGTCTTTTTTCTTTAGAGGACAGGGTTGAAATTTTCACTCGAACCCTTTGGAGCCGGGGATTTTTTCAAGATTTCATGCATCTGGTACGACAGTTTATACCTTCTCTTTTCAGTAGAAAAAAAATCTATGGTTCAACTGTCGTACTACCTGGGTTGAAAGAAAAATTTCTATATGAACAGCCTGGATCCAAAAGGTTAATATCTTTATTAAGGATTTTACTTTCTGTGTTCTTTGTTCTTTTATATCTGGAATACATTGTCTGTTCAGACAGTAATGTTATTTACTCACTCCAGGATTCTTTTTACCTACCACTATTTATGGTTTGACCCGTTGGATGGGGCCTGTAGAGCGCTTTGTTTTTATCCAAACCAGGAACAAAGTAATCCATGGCGCAGCACCTCCAGAGGTATTGATTTGGAATGGGAACTTGAAAGATTTTGTTGCCACGAACATATTCAACGTCCCTCAGTCACGATTAATGAATATGGTGGAACTTTGAACAATTTGGATGGAACCCGGGTGAAAGTAATGTCAGTTCATCAAGTATAAGACATTTCTTGATTGGGTTATTTTAATACATTAAAAGGTTTCAAATGATACTCCTCTTGTGTTGATACATCATTTTATACAGATTTTCTGCCCATGAAAGAGTCACAGTTGACCTTTTCTGGAATGCCCTGTAGAGTTTTGTTGCAAGTTTCTTTAACTTGGTCATCTGCCTCAAAATGATGTTCTTTAATGTGGATTTTTAAGTGGGGGGACAAGAATAAATTAAGTCGGGTCAAGGGAGAATTGTACGGCAGCAGAGAAATAGTCAATGCCTTTTAATATCAATCTAGACCGTTGACCAGCTTCCTGCACTTTTTTCAGCTCTAGATAATTCGTTGCAATCTCTTCAACAGTATATTTTGGAATGCTTAACATCAGTGCTATTTGAGGACCACTGAATGGATAAAATGAGTTCATGATTCCTGTCTTACAATTTTATCTGTAGGGGTTGTTAATATACAGTAGAGAGCAGAATACAAGGTTATCCTCTTCACAGTTTTCAAAAATTAAAATTCTGCCCTTCAAAATCCATTGTAACAGAGCAGATGACTTTCTGTTTGCTGGACTGACTTTTCCTTCACTAAACGATCATCATAGTTTTCTCCTTAGCACAGTGCTTTTAGATAACCACTAATTTTCAAAGAATAAAAGTAGTGAATTAAATTGCTACTAATTATTAAAAAAATATGAATTAAAAGTACTCCTAAATTAGAGTGCTTACCTCAGACTTCCCCCTCCCCTTTGTTTTGAATTTTTATGTCATGTATTATTTTATGTTACACTAGCCGGGTACCCGGCCCTGCCCAGGTTTCGGCCGGGTATGGCGTTTTAGTGACACTCGTTCATGAATTTTTCAACATTAAAGTGCATATCATACACACAATGGCTACTTCTGTAAACAATAGCATTTTTTTCTGACTGGACAAACTAAAAAACTGTATTACACACCTTAAATACAAATGCAAGCTACAAATAATGTTTAGGTAAATCGGAAATGTTATAAGCTTGGTACAGGGTGCGGCGGAGAAACTTGCAGACTTGAAAAGTCAACTAAAGGAAAAGTAATCATGTATCAGTTTACTACTTTTTATAAGATATGGTACCCATTCTGAATTTTTATATTAGTTAGATTTAAAAACTACATCGGGAAGAATGACGGCCCCTGTTAATGATGCACTCATGTACCCTAGATTTGTTGCACTCTTTCGAGCATGTCGACTAATGGGATGTTGGTGATAGTAAGCCGGATGTTGTTCTTCAGGCGTTGCAGGGTTAGGGGCTTGTCGTTGTAAACGATCGATTTGAGATACCACGCATAAAAAATTGTCACAAAGTGTCAAATCGGAAGAGCGGGCCGTCCACGGTACGTCACCTTTCAAGGAGACGTTATCACTCAACTGGTGAACTACAGCAAGTTTGTAGGGATGAAACTGGAGTTCGTTGTGAAGAATTCGTCTCATTGTCCAATCAAAAACCCCCAAAGCAGCAGCGTGTTTACGCGCCGAACGCCTGGGAGAGCCCAAAAACGACTCCCTCACTTTTTCGACGTTTTCTAGGGCTCTGGAAATCCGTTGACCTCCTGGGCCTCTTTTTGCCACCCTCTCACTTTCCCTGAATGTTTTCACCCACGAAACAGTCGATTCCCAGCCAGGAATGGGAACAACGGGCTGAATTTCGAACCGAGTTCGGAAGGCACATTGAGTGGCGACCACCGAAAGATTATTTGAAAAGTAAGATTCGGCGGCGAACGTTCGTTGCTCCTTTGTCCAACGCATGGCGACAACTAAACTATGAGATAACAAAACTTGAGGACCCTCTCTTTAAAATGAGACTCTTCCCACTCCTTTCTGACCACTCCTTGCTAATTAGCATCCAATTAAAATCAGCAAGTTTGTGTCGCAATCAATGTCGCATCCTGTAAAATCAATCGCACTGGAGTCAAGTATTTCCAAACATTACACGTAAAATAAGTCCCATCATTAGTTTATATCCTTGCGACTACATTGGTGAAAACATCTTATGTACCTATAACTTAGAAATTTTTTGACTATAAACATTTTCTGTTCTATAATTGTTGCCAAAATCAATTATCTTTTTATTTAGTCTCGTTAGCGATTATTGGCACAGATGAATCTAAAAATCCTAACAAAGCAATAAATTTCATACTTACTCCAGCGAAGCCTAGGTTCAAAATTTTCACCATGATTACTATTAATATTGTTGTTGCATGGCAACCAAATTTTTGCAACAATGCACTGAAAATTTAAGCTTTTTAGAAATAAATTATAGCTTATCCTGCTCTCTGTTACTGTAGCTATCTAACGGTGCAAAAATGGTTAAAATCGGTCCAGTAGTTTGGAAGATTACCCCGGACATACGGTTTCAGAAGTAGTCTTTTATGTATATAGATAACAAACAGTGTGTTAATAATATTATTGAAAGTAATATGAAAATTTGTTCTAAGAAATTACATAAAATATTGAAATTATTTTGTGAAAACTAGAAAATGGAAAAAAAATCTCTCAGAAAAATATTACTTACTATTTCTGAACTTGGAATTGTATAAGAGAGAAAAAACAGTGATTGTAAAATTGGTAGTAGAAAAACAATCGTCCTTATCATAAATCGGCCAATTATCAACAGCTGATTAATCGGTAATCGGCCAATTTGCTTATCGGTGCATTCCTAGTTAAAAGCAGCAATTTTCTATGATGCAGTGGAAAAAAATCAGATGAAATTTTTCCAAATGAATCAGCTTCTGTTTTTGACGACAAAATTTATTCTGTATAATGCAGACTGATTTTAGTATCCTACACATTTCAGTAGTAAAAAAAAGTAATCTTATGGGCCAAGAAGTCACAGTGCTTTACAGGGGAGGGGTGTGGGCGATAATGCAAGTCATTTATTAAAATGCAGAAGAAAAAAAATCATAGGTGTGTGTTTGCTAAAACTTACGTAGTACATACAGTCACTGCTGCTAAAATGACTCATGTTTATTTCAAACAGTTTTAATCAAATAAAGCAAACATGTGTTTGTTGTTTGTTCTGATCCCCGAGACCAGCAGAGCTTGATCAGGTCCATGAGTCTGTTCACCCGTAGAAAGTCAAGAACCATCAAGGGGTTTTGGATAAGATCCAATTTGGAAAGCCCCAGACATGATAAGATATGCTCAGGGGAGGCTTAAGCAGAAGAGCACTTAGTGCACATCTCAAAGGTTCTAGTTCCATTAATGAACGTCATTGTCAGTAGATGGCCCCTAAGGAAACCAGAAAGAGCAGTTTGGTCTTTTCTGCTGCCTTTTGCCATCAGAGCGCCGCCAGGGCGATCACTCTGGTACCATGGATGCTTTGGCGGTTTCAGCCAAGCTGCCCCATTCTCTGTCTTGGAAGTTGAGAAAGAGGGGTCCTTGGCACCGTGATTTCGCTGGCACCAATTCTCGCCAAACTGTCAGCAAGTTCGTTTCCCTCAACGTGAGAAGGGATCCATTGAAAGTGGATCTGACGTGAACATGAAAGCTGTTTCAAGGTCCTAAGAATGTGGGTCCCTGTACCATCCCTCACATTATGCCAATCCGCCAAGTGCTGGATGGCACTTCTACTGTCCGAAAAGATCCAGATATCCTTCACATTTGGTAGCGCATGATTGACTTCAGACCCTCGAGAATTGCAATGAGCTCGCTTCGGATTGAAAGCAAACATGTGTAATTGTTTTTAATGTGGAACTGTACTTATAATTTAAGAGAATTTTATTTCATTTTTAGTTAATCAAGATGAAGTATCATTAGATGTATGCTGTTCACTCAAAATATGCATTCTTTAATAATTTAAAGAATTTTATCATAAAACTGAAAAAGCAATTACAAAGTTCATATTTTAATTTATATGCTTTGAAAAATGTATCCGCTGTTGATTGTCAAAAATGTATAGTAAATAATTTAGACTCTGTTTTTAATGTCATAAAACAACTTATAGTCTTCAGAATTTGTATACTTTCTGCTTTAATGCTAACACTACTAATGACAAAGTTTAGAGTACAGAAGTCCCGTTGACACCATGTCTCTCTCCGTATTACTAGTTTTGCTTGACTTTTCCCTAGAAAATTATCACTAAATGTATATAATACCCTACACTCATGGGCGTCGCTGGCTGCTGAACATTGGGGGGGACTTTGGAAAAAAAGAAATGCTAGTTTAAGAGTTTGCAAAGATCAATGAACATTGCAATTTTCAAATCAGAACCATAATTAGTCATATTCTGACCCGTCGCGGGACAAAAAAGTTGGGGGGTGTATGAAATTAACGACTCCTCATTAATTTCAAACGCATCTTAAATACAGAGTGAAACAAATGGATTCAGTTTATTTCTAAGAGGGAAGTCATGTTGAGAATGTGTTCCTAATCGTAAATATATTATTTACCTAGAAGTAAGAAGGTACGGGGCTACCTCCCCCGGAATATTTTCCGAATTTGTGATCTTAAAAATGCATTTTAGACGATCTTTGGTAATGTTATGGGAGAAGAGGTTCGAGTGCGCTCTTCCGTCTATTTTTCGATATCGAAACTTTAAAAACTCAATTATTATCGCAAATTGTGCTATGGAAAGGTGGGATCGGGGATTTTTTTTTCGAAATTGTATTGCTAAAAACGCAATTTTAGACTATCTTTGTTGATAATTCGCAGATTAGATATTCGAGTTCCCTCTTTTTGGAAAATTATTTAAATTGCAGTCTTAAAAATGCATTCTAAACAATTTTTGACAATGGTAGTAGTTGAAGAGGTTCGGAGGCGCTTCTCTGGACATTTTTGGAAATTGGAATTTTTAAAAACACAATTATAGATCATATCTGATTGTTTTAGGAAAACGGAGGTGCGGGGGTTCTGCCCCGAAACTTTTTTTGAAATTGTAATTGTAAAAACGCAGTTTTAGACGATCTGCGTTGGTGTTAGGGGAGGGGAGATTTAGGGCCCACCACGGAACTTTTTCAAAATTGAAGGGTCGTCTTTGGTAACTTTAAAAGGACAAGGGTCGTCTTTGGTAACTTTAAAAGGACAAATGTTAGATTGAAATTTCGAATTTCGACAAATATTCGAAAAGGGAAAAATTCCCTTTATAACTATTCATCTGGCATTTGATCTTCAACAATATGTGAAAAATGTTTCTAATACTTTTTTTTTTCTTTTGATTTTTTTTTTTTTTTAATTATTGCTTCTTACCTTTTCTCTCCTCCATGCACGCATTTGTTTTTGCTTCAACTGTGCCTATGCTGAGAACGATGCTTTCACCTAATTTTGAAAGTTCCATTTTGAAATAAGCAAAAAATTAGGTTTGAAAATTTCAAATTAAAATAATTTGTGTGGAAGATAAATAACTTGCTTTCTTTAATGATAATTCAGTTCTTTTTAAAGATTTTTATGGAAATGCAGTGATAAAATATTTTTTCGGCTTCAACTTTTAAAAAAATATTTAGTTATCAAAATAATACTCAATTAAGCCAGCCTTATTATTTCATCACTTAAAAGTTAAAACAGAATAGTTTCCATGTAAACTATTTCTTAGTTATTTGAAAATATAATTCTAATTTGGAATAAAAATATCTCGTTTATCAACATTACTATTATTGAACGTTTGCTTTTCAACTCCAATGTCATAAAAATGTGTATCAATTAGTAACTACAAAGTAAGAAAAATTAGTAAGCTAACACGAAAATACAGGTAATTTTCTCTTGTTGTGTGTTACTTAAGTTGTTTAAAAATTTAAATTACTTCGATCAAAAAATTAGCATCTCAAAAAAAAAAAAAAGTCAAGTAAATAGTTTTACTTTACTTTTAGAACTTAGCACCCAATTCAATACTGCAATTACAATTAGATCATTATTCAATATATAACAGTCTTAGTATCATGCAAAAATAATGTAAGGAATGAATAAATATATTTTTTTTTCTTCAAAAACCGCGTATTATGAAAAATTTTTTTTTAATTTTAACGCTAAATGAATATTAATTTTCTTTAAATTACAGATAAAAAAATAAAATTTCAACGTAAAATATAACTTAAACAAGTGTTCATTTTACTCTCAAAAATATATGAAGCAAATTTCAAATTAAACATGCGAATATTTTTCAAAATAATGTGATCATAAGTTCATTACATAAAATTAAATTTTACGAGTTTATTATCATTATTAATAATAGTAGTAGTTAGTGGTAGTAATAATAGCATTATTATTTTAATTCTACGCACAGACTCAAGAGCAGTGACACACAACGTTTCTTGGAGATAAATATTAAAGTAGTTACTTCTGCTGTGAATAGATTCTCAAAATAAGTCAAAATCAAACACGAAAGATGCAAGGTGCGGACATTATATTTCTTTCGAAAAATAGCTAAAACGAGATTTAATATCAAGCAGGGCCGGCTCGACGTAAAAATTTCGCACAAGCAGAGAATTATTTGGCGCCCCCCCCCCCCCAACCCCCGTTTTTTTTTTTCAAGCACATATGATTGACCAAGACTAAGACAAAAGTAATTTTTTTTCAAATGAACTGGAATATGTATTTGCATTGTTATAATAATTTTAAAATTAAAAGCAGTGATTTTAAAAAATAAAAATAGCATGAGATTATAAAACTAATAATATAAAAAATAATTAATTAGAGTAAAATATTATTCTTAAAACACCCTCTCGTGTAACATCATAGTAAAATAAAAAGTCATATAAGATGTGCTTATAAAACCACTCTTCTTGCTTTAATTTCTGCAAAATCATTCAAAATGATGTCCGTATCGATATTGACAAGATGTCTTTTTTAATAGACAAAGGGGCTAGACTGCATAGTCTTTCCTGTAATATTTTAGACATGAGATGATTTTTTATTATTTTCAGTTTTGAGAAACTTATATCCCCACTGACGACTGAAATTAATAACGTTAAGATAATTCGTAAATTGCAAAACAAGATAGCGAAATATGTATTTTTTTTTTCCTCACCTGCTTTGATTGTAGCTCGTTTCCTTCCCAGCTTGATAGAGCATTAGTAGTTGATATAAAAAACTTTTCATAGCCTTTGCCTGTTTTTCACGGGACGCGGATAAAACGTCCAAAACCAAGGGTCCAAGTCCAAGGCTCAAATTCAAAAGGTACAATGGACAGAAGATCCGGCAGACTTAAGAAGGTCCAGATAAGATCCATTTGTCATAAGGTCTGACAGACATAAGGTCCACAATTTTGGACAGCTAAGACATAAGGTTCAGTTTTCTCAGCAGGGTGGACATAAGGTTTTTACTTCATTCGTTTTTTATTCTTTGTTTCTTGCGCTTTTCGTTTGTTACAAAACGTACCAGATTTTTTTATAGTTTTCAAGCATTTTAGTATTTTTATACTAATTTCCCTTTGATATTTTAAGCAAATTGTACGTTGGTAGCTGAGCTGCAATCATCATGAAAATATGCGCGTGTTATTAAAGAGGGCAACAGCTGTTGAAGGCACTCTCTTGAGGCCAATTGGAAAATGACTAAAAAGAGAGAGAAAAAAAAAAAAAACAGTGCCCATCCAATACTGATCTCTCATTCCTGGTGACCACCCGCAAGCTTGAATTGTCAATTGTCACACGGTTTTACAAGATCCCCCCGTAAGATAACGCAAGTTGCGGTGACCCTACGGCGCATCCCCTTAAAAGTTCGGACCTCCTGTGATGTGAGAACCGAATAAAATGCGACCAATCTCGAATTCTAACGTTTCAGGGTTGCTAACGTTTACCAGTAGTATCTATTATCTAACGTAGGATCTTTCTCATGACTATTTACAATACTCCTTCCAGAATCGTAGCAATTTTGTCAACCCTCAACCTTTCAACCCTTATCAGAAGGAATACGTTTTATGCCTTTTGCCTCTTAATGGCCTTTCAAGCACCACGGGGGTTGTTTCATTTGACCATTCAATTACTTCCAGGTGTGAGGGCCTCGAGAAACGATGTGTGATAGATGAAGTGATATATGCCATTTCTCAAACTCTTCCCCAACAAAGCAATTCGGACATAAATATTTTTGCTCGTTAACGTTGTATTTGTGAGCAAGAGCTCGAAAGCTGTTTGAACTTACAGAGTCCGGGCTGAGCCCGAATCATCTCTAGCAGGCACTGATTAAAAACTTATGTTAATTTTTTTTTTGCACAAACTATTAATCGTGTGTATGTAATTTAAAATATACTAAATATGTATTTTTATTCCCGTAATTACCTTTCTTTTAAAAGAACTAAAGATGGGATCATCCCAAGAAAAATTCCTCCACCTTAATAAGTTGGGCCCCAGACCTATTCCTGGGGCTCCATATTTCTAAGGGGCCTCAATTTTTTCTAAAGACATATCACAGCATAAGAGCTATGGGAATAGCACACGTGTATATTTTAAAGAAACATTATTTTAAAAAATAACGATCTATCAATTGGAAAAAAAATTTCTTGAACGAGAATTTTTATTGATTCTTGCAGCTAGTAGATTTACCATGTTTTAACTGTAGGGGCCCCATGACCATAGAAGCCCCGGAAGGGATTCAAATATGTACATGATAAATGATTTATATAGTGCTGAGATGTACAAAGGGGCCTTCAAAAATGCATTTGACAGACCCCCCAAACCTGTAAATCAGCCACCGCATTTTGCCATTGAATCTTTAGGGGGCCTCTAAATTACTGTGGGTCTTGGGCCCTAAATATTAGTAATTCGGGTACTGCTTGGATGCAGGGCCCTATTGGGATCAGTCGTCCTATCGGCTTCAGCCCGAGCCTATAATCCTTAGGTAACTGTTAGTTTCCATGGGTTTTGAGCATTTCTCACTCAAACTCATGACTTTCCTTTGCAACTCCTTAAATTAAAAAAAAATTGGTTTTGAGAATGTGACGCTCCGCCTGAGGCCCTAGACTCGCGCCTCAAGCGCCTATTGGGTAATCTGCTAATGGTAGTGATGAGTTTTGCAGGAGAAAAATGATTGCTCCAGTAAGGTTGCTAAAAGCACAAAAAGCGTGAGATAGCTGCATGGGAAAGTAACTCAGACGGTCTTTCCAATAAATACGGAAGTTTTTGTTATTTTAGTTCAGATCGAAGTTCTAATTTAATTTGATTCAGAAATGAAAGTCCCGATTTTTTTTTCCAAAGTTATTATTTTAAAATATTGAGGGGGACTTCTGATGAGTTCAAAATATTGGGGGGGACATGTCCCCCTCGTCCCCCCCGCCAACGACGCCCGTGCCTACACTAGCTCTACTCTTTTCTCTATTTACGGGAAAAAAAGCATTTTACAAAAAGAAGGCAAAGAAAAAAATAATGTGCTGATGCACCATGTGTTTGTGATAAATTGTTAATCATATACTATATTCTCTTAAGCGCCATGTTTAATTCAAATGTCTCACAGTTTTTTATTGTTAAACCAGATTTTAATCTAATTTTGAGGACTTGATGCATTAAAAGTTTTTCAAAGGAGCACAAGTAGCTGTTTAAAGAACTCTGCGAACACTTTCAGGTGAAATTGAAACACAAAATGTTTCCTTACATTTTTCAGAAACTTCTGCTGCACTCCAACATATATTTTTTATAAATTTTCTGTCTATGAATCTACATGTTGCTAGCTTTTCCAATTGACTCATTTTTACCTTGGTCTTTACCAAATTTTTTTCTTCAAGGCATTTCATCATATACTATACTGTAGAGGGATATCAATTAACTAATTTAGCAATATTTTGAACCGAATTACTACTAATATGATGAAAAATTATCATTTTTATGGTTTCTGTTGTTTTATAAAAACAAGACTTTTAAAAATAGTTAGTAGATTATTAAGGAGTAAAAAAAATAAATAAATAAAACCAACTGATTGCTAAGTGTCAATATGCAAGAATAATGAAAAAACAACTGATGTGAATTTTGATTAGGAATTTATCCGAAAATATTGCAGTGTGCAAAGACTTTTGTGGTGCGTTATTTTTCTGTCTATTTGGTGTTTGGCCCATTTGAAAATGAAAATCAGTCAGTAATTAAAAAAGATACTTTGTTTTAGTTTGAATGACTCAGAGGTGTTGTGAAAAAATATTGGTCTGCAGTTCCAGTGGATTTTGGTTTTACTACAAATTTCTAAGCTGTACAAACACTTTTGGGAGACACTGCATTATGACTACAATGTAATAGCCTCAATTCCTCTTCATGTGTTACTGTGTATTATTTAACCTTTCATAGTGGTATTATGACAACAAATTTTTATTGGGTTAACTTTGCTATAAACAAGCATTGTAGTATTTGTTTTGTACTAGTTATGTAAAATATGTGCAAAATATGCAACTTTTATTATGAAGCAGCAATTGTTTTACTGTAACTTAACACTTTCCGGTCTGAGATTTCGAAAGAATAGTTCCTCCAGACTGGGGTTTTTTGTTGCTTTTCGTAATTTTTTAAAAAATACGTCTTAAAGGTTTATGTTAGTTTTTTAAATTTTATTAAATACTTCAAGATGTTTTCTTTCATGATGAAAGAACTATTTAAGTTAAACATCAATTAATTTTTAATAAGAAATTGTCGAAAAATGTATATTCGAAACTTTAAAAAAAAGTTCCGCACATTAAAATATCATTTTTAACCGTAAAAGTTTGTACAGATTAAATTAAAACTTCCCCAAATCTTGAACAAGTATTTAAAAATAGGTTAAGTTTGCAAATAAACATTATTTAGCAAAATTTGCTTTTATATGGTAAATAGCTTTTTATATGATATGGCTGTTGCACTAGGGTGGTCACAAGTAACATGGGGAAAAAAAATTTTCTGCTAATCTTTTGCGGCACCCCCCTAAAATGTGCCAATGGGGTAGAAAATGAGATTTGCAAAGTTTTAGCTTAATCGGATAATATTAACACGTGCCGCAAAGAGGGTAAAGTTAAGAAAAACAGCGATTTTTAGCCAAAAATTGTAGTTTTTACTCTGTAAAACCAAAACTACTGATCCTAGAAGCTTTATTTTGGAATCATTTTATAGGAAATTTTATTTTCTTCAAGTCTAATTTTATTTAAAGTTTCGAAAAAAATGATTAAATATTTTTCAGAATTTTCACAAGTCAGGCTGCAACGCAAATCCTCGAAATTGCAAGTAACATGGGGAAATTTTTTTTTCAACTAATCTTTTGAGGCACCCCCCTAAAATGTGCCAATAGACTAGAAAATGAGATTTGAAAAGTTTTAGCTTAATCGGATAATGTTAACACGTGCCTCAAAGTGGGTAAAATTACGAAAAACAGTGAATTTTTAGCCAAAAATCGTAGTTTTTCCTCTGTAAAACCAAAACTACTTATCTTAGAAACTTTATTTTGGTCTCATTTTTTAGGAAATTTCATTCTCGTTAAGTGCTATACCATTCATTTTTGCTATCATGTCCAAAGTATTTATTTGGCATTTTTCAGGTTAAATCGTAGAGTTCAAAAATAAGAAATTTTCATGCAAAAACCTAAAACCATTACAATATACAATTACATTTATTTGCTTATTGTTGGATTTACTTTGTCAATTAAAAAAGGGGTATTTTCGCGGTACTTTAGAAATAAATGTAACAACTTAACCCCTTAATTCCTCTATCTTAACACAGAAATTTGTTTCATTTATTTCTAAAGTACCGCGAAAATACCCCCTTTTTACTTCCTTTTACGTAGTAAAGGAAGTATTGTGATCGCGAAAGAAAAATCACTCAAATTTGGGTCTAAATTTTGATTTTGCTCACCCCTGAATGAATGTTGAGTCGTTTTTTCGACCTGTCAGCACGTGCATATGTACCTGCCAACATATAACCAGCCGAAAAATCATTTTCAACCACCCCCGAGTTAATTACGACGAGTTTTCTCGTGACGTCTGTATGTGCGTATGTGGGTCGCATAACTCAAAAACTAAATGCCATAGAAGCTTCTAGCTTGGTATGTAGGCTCTGAGGATGGTCTAGTTGTGCACCTCCCCTTGTGGTTGCATTCGAATGTTCCCAAGGGGGCGTTTTACCCCTTTTTTTGGGGTAAATCAGTGTTAATTTCAATGCAGACTCAAGTGATATGAATTGGCGCTACCTCTTGGCGATATGTCGCCAAG
>JAXGGA010023910.1:0-12818 GCA_038373865.1 Uloborus plumipes
TATTAAAAAAAAAATCATAAAATATCTTCAATGTTATTAAAAGGTACATTATACAAATTCTTCCCCAAATCAATTAAACAGTAAAAGGTCAAATTATTAATTTACTACGTGCAATGTACCGACACTTCCATTATTCCACACAAAGACTGCAGTTTCATTCTCATTTGAATTGATCAGTCTGGAATAGAGAGTTACATATCGTCTGGAATAAGAGTTGCAGTGTACCATTGCTATAGTCTCTTGCTGGTGTGCTAATTTTACATTAGCTACCACTTTTTTTTGGCACTCTTAGCTAATATAAGATGATTTCGGCCTCCAGCTCGTTTACTTGATATTATTAAACTTTGACAAAAACTTAACTGTTTCTAGGAAACTGCTTGGATAATAAAAGACAATATTTTAACAATTTGACTATCGATTCTTTTTTCTTTTCGACATTGAATAACAATTTTATAGCGAGGGAATTTTGTAATAGCAATTATCTGAGGACCACTATGACATCGTCTTCCAAAGTGTTTCCTTGTACTTTCCAACCTCATCCAGGGGGAAAGCTTTTACAAAGTTATGCTAAGGTCTTAAATGTTTTCATTAAGCTCAGAGAACATGATGCAACAAAATCCGTCTTTGTTGAGCTTTGTTCGGATCTGACTGGTGTTTCTGCAAGGAGTATTTTCAGGATTAAAACTGAGATGCAAATTAGGGATGCACCGATAAGCAAATTGGCCGATTACCGATTAATCAGTTGTTGATAATCTGCCGATTAATGATAACTTTGATTGTTTCCTACTACCAATTTTACCATCACTGATTTTTCTCTCTTAGACAATCCAAATTTAGAAATAGTAAGTAATTTATTTCTGAGAGAAGATTTTTTTTTCCATTTTCCTAGTTTTCACAAAATATTCATCAAACTTCTTAGAACCAATTTTCATATTATTGTCAATAATGTTATTAACACAGTGTTAGTTATGTTAATTGGACATAAAAATAAAAAAAAAGGGGAGGGGGAGTCTGTGGTGAGCACTAGAATTAAGGAGTACTTTCTATCCATATTTTCTATTTTCTAATAATTAGTTACAATTTAATTCAATACTTATATTCCTTGAAAATTAGAGGTTATCTAAAAGCAAAGTGCTAAGGAGAAAACTATCGCCACATGAAAAATGTGTAGCAACATTGTCTATGTGTTTGTATATCTGTTCAAAGTAGGAGACTTAATTAAAAAAAAACTTTATATCAACTGTGAGGATTATTATTACTGTTAATAAAATTATTCATCATAGTTTCTTAGTGAAGGTATACTTTAAAGAATAATATTTGAAAAATATATTTTCTGCCGGTTAATCGGCCCGATTTTGACGATTATTAATAATCGGTAAAGTGGCCGATTAATCGTTACGCCTATTAATCGGTGCACCCCTAATGCAAATGAATGAGAAACTTTCTACTCCTAGCAAGAAGCGTCCATTGAAAACAAACACTCAACGAAAGAGCTCAAATATATGATGAATTTACAAAAACGGCAATTTGAAGAAAAGTACATTCTTTTTTCCTCGATAATGAAATCCCCACTACTTACAAGGTTATGCTAGCAATAAATAACACCGGTCAACAAAAAAATTTTTTTTTTCTGAGTTTGATTTAATGCATGAATTCTGATAATAGGCATCGAAAAAGACTCAAATATTCATTTTTGGCTTTTAAAGTTTGCTTTTGACTGTTTCAGGTCACTTTGAAGGTTTTAATTGCTTAGCTAAAGAAAAAACGACTTTCATCGACTTTTTAAAATTTTGTTGGTAAAATTATCGTCTACTAAGTTTTACATTTGCTATTTTTGAGTTTTTTTATCGTCTACAATTTCTTCGAATTATTTAATTTATCGTCTGCAAGATCTGTTGTTTTTTGTGATAACAACAGTTTGAAAAACAAGCATTCTTGTGTCTTTTACTAAGTTTGAAAATGGCTTCAAAACAGTGTAAACATGAATCTGATGAATTTTGTTTTGTTTGCGGTGAATTTATTAAATGCAGAAGCAAAAAATTCATGTCAGCATCAAATTTGAAGCGTATGAAGCGTATTTTAAACTGAAAATCCGAAATCAAGATAAAAAGTGGGTTCCTCACTTTGCCTGTCTTAACTGCAAGAATACTTTAGAAGGTCAGACACTAAAACTTAAAACATTCCAAATATATTGCTATTTTTGTTACTTGATTTAGAAAAAAAAAAAAAAGGAAAAAATATTTGCAAGTTTTTAACAATTTAAGTAACCATTAAATTGTAAACTTCATTAAATTTTACTTAAGCATAAAGCTTTAATTAGAGTAGTTGTTTTTGTTATTTCTAGCGTGGTATTGATGAGCAAAAAGAGAAATGAAGTTTGCAGTGCCAAGACTTTGGAGGGAACCCATTGATCATGTGCAAGATTGTTTTTTTGTATTGTTAACCCAAGTAAACGCCGATCTGGTAAAAATGCAGAAAACATTTTTTACCCTGATCTTCCTTCAACGAGTGCTCCAATACCTCATAGCGACCATTTTCCTATTCCATCTCGTTCAGAAGTTGAATTCGGAATTCAATTGTCACAAAGTTCAACAGAATCCAGTGCACCGCTTACTAACACCAATGATGAACTCATGAAAAAATCGCAGAGTTTTGAACCTTATCTCATTAGCCCTACAGAATTCAATGATTTAGTACGAGACCTTAACCTGCCCAAGAATAAAGCAGAGATTCTAGGTTCACGATTAAAACAGTGGAACTTGCTTGAAGATGATATGAAAATAACTGATCAAAGAGATCGACATAAATTGTTTTCTTGTTTTTTCACCAAAGAAGACTGAGTTTGTTACTGTAATAATGTGAAGGGTTTGTTTGAGGAAATAGGAATACCATGCATATTTTCTGACTGGCGGCTTTTCATCAATAGTTCTTCAAAAAGCTTAAAAGCAGTCCTTCTTCACAATGGAAACCAATTACCCAGTCTTCCCTTAGCAGTTAGCACATTCTGTAATGCTAAAGGAAAGTTACAGTACAGGGTTCATACTCAAATTTGAAAATTAAAAGTAAGGAGTTTGTAAGGAGTTTTTCAGGAGTTCAATTCAATTTTTAAGGACTTTCCCATTCAAAATACTTATTTCTTAGCAACATATCTCAAAACATTTTTTACAACTTTTGTGCTATTTATTTTTGCCGTCATACAATATGTTGAGTAACATACTAAATTGAAAGTCAAATATGCAGTTATTGCTACTTGAGTGTTAGCAGACTCAGAATCAAATTCAAGTATGGATGGGGGGGGGGGGGGGATTAACCATTGAAAAATACTTTATTTTGAGGCAGAATTTAAAAGAAAAGTTAAAAAAAATTAAAAAAGAATGTAAAAAAATAAAATAAAATTAGTGTTTCCTCAAAAACAAGACACTCTTTAATAATTTCGTAAATAGAATCAGCATAAAAAAGTAATCATTAAAATAAAAATTATAATGAGCAGGGGTGCAAGTGACCAGATGTGGTTTGGGAGCATCTTCGGGAGCAGGGAAAATACCATTTGGGAGCGGCAGAATTGTGTTTAAGAGCAGGTTCGAATTAGATACTATGTGACTAAGATAAACACATACATTTATAGTAATTTAAATCTGTACATTAATGCAAGAACAACCAATGTCAAAAATTTGATGCTTTTAGTTTTTTATCGTAATGGGGACAGAAAGGTATCCTCTGTCATATACAACAACAACCAATGTTTTAAAACAAACCGCCTTAGCAGTGGAGCAAAACTAGGACACCAAATCTAACACATTCCTATGGAGACTCAAATGTTTGAACCTGAATATCTCAGTGACAAATTTTGACATTGGTTGTTTTTGCATTAAGGTACAGAAATATGTTTGTATTTTAACTAAGCACTGATTATCTATTATTAAATTTTAGTTATAGTTTAAAAATACTAGATGTGGTTTCAATAGGTGAACAGCAAAATGTTTCACTGTACTTAACTCAAATTTCAGAGACAAGGATATAGAAATTGGAACATTCATTTAAAGTCAAATTGAAACGATAAACTCACCAATTTTTTACAATTACATTTATACTACCAATCCTTTTTTTATTTTTTAGAAAAGAATCCTATCCATGAATAACCTACGAGCGCATTCGTGGTGGTCGAATATGAAATGCAAACGTTTGTTTTAAAGCTTCCATGACAATATGAAAACTTTAGACATTTTTTGGTTTTTTAGTTGCACAATTATCAATAACATTTGGATTTTCTTTCGTTAACAATGTGCTTTAACTTAAAATTGAGGAACTACCTTTGTGCTTGAAAAGTAAACTAAAGTTTTTTTATGTTTCATTGTGCAAAATTAGATTTTGTGGGCAAAAAATTGAAAAACCTTAATTTAAAAGTTTAACTTAGTTTCTTTTTGTTCTACTGTTCCTTCTCTTTCTCATAACTTCTCTGCATCTTCTAACATCCATTTTGCACCTCTATTGCAGACAAGACATTATTCTTAACAGCTGACTTTAGTCGTTGGTTTGCTAAATTTAATAAAGAAAATGATGACTCTTGATTGGATTAAGCTTCTTATGTAACTATCATATACTGCTTCACATTTAATTTGTTTGTCTCTCTGCTTTTAATGCCTTAAATCTGTGCTGGTTACAAAACTTAAAGACGTTAGAACTTCTAAACAGAAGAATGAGATAATTATGTGCTACCATAAAATATCTCTGAATTTTGTACAACACATCAAAATTTTATCTTTCCTTTAATGACCTAATGGCAGCACTGCTGCTAGTAGCATGGAAAATTCCATTTTAAGCTTTTAAAATTATAATTTTACAAATTCAACTTTTCAAAATACTGCCTTTCAGTACAAAGCCATAATTAAACATTATGTGCTTGATTGTTTTAATTGTTTTCCAAAAAATGAAGCAATGGATAACCTAATGCTTATTAAAATCAAGCTTGCAAAAATTAATAGGGTTTTCCAAAAAATGAAGCAATGGATAACCTAATGCTTATTAAAATCAAGCTTGCAAAAATTAACCCATTAATGCCTAGCGTCCCTTTTTAGGGACGGTCCAAAAAGTGAGTCTGAATTTTCCAAAAATGAACATTTCAACCAAATAATTGTGTTCAATTATTACTTTGGTATTGCCTCAATTCTGTATTAACAGATTTCCGCACATAACCGCTGTATAGAGTGATCTGTAGCCATTTGATTATGATCTTTATCAAAAATTACATCATTCACAATCTCAAGAACAAAAAGCTAAGTTTTTAAAGTTATTAACAAGTGAATCTATCTGTGTTTGATATATGTTTTACTTTGATCAATGTTTTAGTTTACCTTTTTTTGCAATTTTGTAAATTTTAAATTTTTTTAGGATTTTATAGCAATTTAAGAACGTCCCTAAAAAGGGACGCTAGGCACCAAAGGCTGCATTGTTTAACCGTTGCTGATTTCTTGCTTAGAATCTATAATTTATATCAAAAGAAGGTAGTAAATGTTTTTAGACTGAAAAATAGATAATAATTGTCATTTTTAAAACTTATTTTATTTTTAAAATCTAATTAAATTAAATTAATTAATATATAAACTTAATTATACAACGTTCTTAAACATTTTCTCTTCTTTTTTTTTTAATTACAAAAAATACTCAAGGTAAATTTTGAAAGAAAGCTATTTCAAAAATGTAGTTCTTTAAAACACTAATTATTCGTTGTATTTAATTACTTTTCTATTGTGTATTTAGGTGTTTATTATTGTTTAGTCTGACTGTTGGAAGAAGACCTAAGCTGTTTCAGAAGCTTAGCATTTCACCTTGATGAAGAATTCAAGGATTGCATATGTGTCTGTTGTTTGGAAAAGGGGGGGGGGGGGGTGTTGCAGATTTAATTTCAGAATTCCCTGAGAATGCCAATTTTGATCTCTACTGCGACAATTTATTTACTTCTCTTGCGCTCCTACGTGATTATTTGTCTCAGAAAGGATTTTTGCAAGAATAGGATTAAAAAATGCTCATGAACTAAAGTTACGTTGTTCAAAAAAGAAAAGAGAGGAAGTTTTGAATAAATGTCGATGACAGGTAAAATAATATTACGTTGGTTCGGTGGAATAATAGCAATGTCATAACTATTGCATTGAATCTTCATGGAGTTCATCCTATTGTAAAGGCTAAGCGATTGTCCAACAGCGAAAAGAAAGTAATTGAAATTGATGAACCATATATACTATATGGTTGCTCAGTATAATCGTTGCATGGGGAAAAGATCCCATGCATCAAAGATCGGGAACTACCGGTTTTAGATTCGCTCTAAAAAATGGTGGTAGCCGCTCTTAATTTTTAGTTTAGAAGCTGCTGTACAAAATGCATTTAGCTCAAGAGTACCGGATTGAGTTAGGCATTATGGGGCTAGTTGTTCTATTGCTTTAAATAAGACTTAAGTAAGATGTGCCCATTAAAGTAAAAGAGCTTATCGGAATGCAGCAAATGCAATATGTAGGTTTGCAGAACAAATGCTTTGCTGACTTTCATACAAGGGCCGTGGTGGCCCGATCGGTAAGGCATCGGACTCGTGTCCGGAGGGACCCGGGTTCGATCCCAGCCGATCAAAGATCCACCGTCTTGATTAATGGTGACTGGGAGGCGTTAAAAATGTTGTGGTCACAAAGTCCTCCAAGTGAAACGATACCTGTGGGGGTGCTGGGCCTGGGGTTTGCTCGACCCTAGGTTCTGGTTCAAAATTAAGAACAGAGCGCCCTTCAGGGCGCTATCCCGGTTAAACCACGAAGCTGTGGTAGGTACGGGGGACCCTGGAGGTGTGAAATGAAATGACTTTCATACACAACAACACCAATATTTCCTTGTTCTCTGAATCTACTCCCCAGTTTATGTTAGTTGCTGCTTTAATTTCTTCTTATAAATGGTCATTTTCAATATTACATCCTAGGCAGAAAAAAAAGTTTGGTGAAAAAGTATGTACCCTCTGGTGCCTAGTGTCCCTTTTTAGGGACGATTTTTGTTTCTTAAATAAAAAATTTATTTTTTACATGATAATTTTTTAACTATTTTTCCTGTCCATTAAACACTATTTGTAACCAGTTTACAAAGTATCGTTGAAAAAAAAAATGTCAGGCATTAATGGGTTAATAGGTATATAAATAGAAAAAAATAAATTATTTGTTTTCAAAATATAAGCTAAAATAAGCTAATGGAAGGTATCTGCTGTCAAAATAACGGTTAATTGTCAAAAATATTATAATGTTTGCAAGATGCATTTGGATTGAAATATTCAACATAGAAAGCTTCGTCCGCGACGTAAATGCTACATGTTGACATGCTTCTAAAAATAAATTCCTTTTTTCTCAAAATAAAACATAAAATAAGTTAAGCTGAGGTAGCATATGTCAAAATAATTTTGGATTGTGAAAGATGCAAAAGGATTGAAATTTCAGATAAGGAGAATATTTTTCGCGACGCACGTGTTCAGAATGTCGCCATAGCAACCGTCATAACGTACGGTTAACAAAAGCAGAAGTTATGCCACTTTTTCGCGATATTCGCTAGAAAAACGGCCGTTTTGGCACAGTCAGGAGCAATTTCGATCAAAAAGTGCGTTTAGGAGCAGAATGGCGCAGGACTCTTTATTTGGCGCAGCGTGGCGCAATTGGCGCAGCACTTGCACCACTGAATGAGCTAACAAAAAATAGTAAAGGTAAAAACAACTTCCAACTTTCTGACGATTGACACTATTAAAGTGCACAAAATTTTGTTTAAAAATTTTTTTAAATTGATGATTTAAAGGAAAAATAAAAAAAAAATTTAGTCGTTTGCCTCTTGACAAAGTATAGTAAACGTCATGAATTGGAAAAATCTTATTCCAATGGCGGATGCAAAAAGATCGCGATTTACATTAAAGGGGAAAAAAGCGACTTATAAAAGGATTTATTCAAGTAAAAATGTTTTAAATTAACATTTTAAAGCTCTTCGGTAAACATAATAGTGATAGCTAGTGCTGGGCGATGTATCAGATTTAACATCGCGATATATCGCCAGTGTAATATCGCGATATTCCGATATATCGCGATGTTTCGAAATATTTTTTCCCCATTAAATTAAGCGCATACACGACCCCCGGGAGGGGGGGGGCGTGTTTCCGTAATGGTTTCCCAATATCCTTCGTCTCTCTTCCAGAACTGTAGATAACACTTAAAGCAGGATAACACATAAAGCAGGAGAAATGCATCAGTTACCAACACATTTTTTTGGCATCAGTCGATAACCACTTACTATTTTAGTCCAATTTTCGCTACCGATTCTCTTTCACATTGAACATTTCTGAGAATTTCGAGGTTTCTGGGTCAACTGATTCCTTTTTTCCGAAAAGAGCTCTGTTAGAGCTTGTATCTAGAGGAGTCTGCCACTACATTGTGCTTTTGGTACAGTATCAGGGCTTGGAAGGGGCTAGAGAGATGCATTCTGGGGCAATTCGCAAGAGAATGCGTGGACACTTCTTACTCCCTCACACTTGTTTTTCCAACACGTGTAAGCACTCTTTAATTAACTCGATAGACTAGAAGTTATTACCTCTTTTAAAGAATTGTGGATTTATTCCTCATTAGATATTCAAACTTGTCCCATCTATTTTGTTATGTTCTCTGAAAACATAACAAAGAAAAAAGACAGGAAAAATCATTGACTGAAAGTTATATCCATAACGTGTATGGTAAGCATTACTAAGAACTAAGGGTACATAGTAATTGAACAACAATAAAAATCAAGCTCATATGCGTGTAAATACTAGTGCTGGGCGATGTATCAGATTTAACATCGCGATATATCGTCAGTGTAATATCGCGATATTCCGATATATCGCGATGTTTCGAAATATTTTTTCCCTATTAAATTAAGCGCATACACGACCCCCGGGAGGGGGAGCGTGTTTCCGTAATGGTTTCCCAATAACCTTCGTCTCTCTTCCAGAACTGTAGATAAAACTTAAAGCAGGATAACTCATAAAGCAGGAAAAATGCATCAGTTACCACACATTTTTTTGGCATTTGTTACATTTTTCCACATTTAAAGCTGCTGAATTTGGAGGTTGGGATGCAGCATTATTTGCAGTGTAAAATGGAGGCAACAGAGATTTTTTTTTTCTTTTTGCAAAATTAATAGATTGAAAATACCGTTAAAAAGGTACCATTTAAGGATAAGGAAATTTTTTATTGTAATTTTATTATTAGGGATTTTTCTGTTTTCCCAATCTTTTGAATTTATACTAATGCATTGTAAAGTTATATCAGTTTTAAATTTCATTTATTCATTTTTATAGCAATAGGGGGGAAAACTACAAAAGTTTCAAAAAAAAAAAAAACACGGTCTTAGGACATAAAAAATCCAAATGTTTGTAGTTAGCAAAGAAAATAATTTTCATAAAATCAATGAAGATAACATGTCTTTTAACAGATACTTGAGCAAAATCTTTCCCTTCCCAAAATAAAATATAAACATGGATGACATGCAAAAACATTAATAGCTATTTAAACATGTTTTGTTTTTTAGCTTGCAAAATAATTTAAATAAATATTTTTAAAAAATAAATAAAAAGATAAATAAATAAATAAATTTAAATAATAATAAATAAATAAGTTTAAATAATAATAAGTAAATAAATTTGAATAATGATAAATAAATAAATTTAAAAAATAATGAACTTCAATGTTTTCAAATATTTAAACTTTTAAAAATGTTTTTTTGCACCTGAAATAAAAATGTTACAAAAATACTTATGTTGAAAAAAAACTAGAAGCATTATTTGATCGAAAACTTTTTGACAAGAAAAAAATTCATTGTTTACTCAAAAAACTTTTTTCCTAAATTTTCCAGATGAATAGACACTTTGTCATCTGTAGAAGACTAGAAATAATTACTGTTACATTAAATTCCCGACTACCCGCGGAACAGGGTAGCGAGGTAACCGCAGATAGGCAAATATGGTGAGTCATGAGCGAAGATTTAGAAAAGTGCCAATTTGAGTCCCAAGTGAATTTTCACTAGTATTTCAATAACTAGTTAAAAAAATACGAAAATTTTGCCGACTGGGTTCATAGTGCAGATTGCAGCAGTTCAAATTTGATTATTGTTTTTCTTTTTGAGTTTCTCATTTTATAGTACTCGTTTTTTAGGGGGCAGCAGATTAAGATCAGCTGCATCTGACAGCCTTAAAACCGCATTAAATACTCCAGCTCTTAATTTTAATAATAATATAACCTTCGACAAAGGGCACGTTATGCTAAAGTAATCTGCAAGTTAATGATCAACAAGAGAGAACAGCCATATTGGGTGTCAACGACAAGCATTTCAACAACTTGTTTGAATAAAAAAAATAAAAAAGAACTGCCGATACCGGGGGGGGGGATCAAAGTGCAAACTGCAACATTGAAAATTCTCAAAAAGGTGTTTTTGGTCTTTTTTTCGTTTTTTTCCCCCGAAATTTTTTTTTATTTTTTTGCTAATTGTTCTGAGTGAAAAAAAAAAGAAAAGCAATTTTTTAGTAACTTTTTTTTTTTACTTCAAATGCACCCCCCACGCATGAATCTGCCGGTGCTCCTGAGCCCAAACGGGAGCAATAGCTAAAATCTGTAACGAAAACAATGGACCAGCAATGGTAGAATACAAGATACCAAAGCCGCACGAACATCACGGCACAAACACCGCTGCATTACATCACGACGTTTTGCGAGGCGGCTAATGCGTAACCATGAGCCGTAATGTATCCCAGAACGCATTTCCGTCGAATCTTCGTGGTATATCTCAACAGACCCTTTCCCCGACTCATCGCGAAGAATCACGGAGCGACTCTTCGTGGTATATCCCTTCCCCCAATCTCTGCGACTTATCGCGAAGTATTCAGTGACGCCGACGTTTCCTCCTTCCTCTGAATATTCGCGTTGCTTCGGGGAAGGCGGTTAATCGGAGACTGGGAAATGCTGTGACGCATCACGATGCGATGTATGACGATATATCATGATATATCACGTTACACCGGGAACAGCGGTATATCGGAAAAACGTTTAATGATATAACCGTTATCGCGGTGATTGCTTTATACCGATATTTTGCGATATATCGATATATCGCCCAGCACTAGTAAATACACTAATTTCTCAAAACCAGGGGGACGCAATTGCCCTCCTTCAGCTCCCCCTAAATGACAAGCCTGCATATAAAAAAAGTCGAGCTGGGAGAATATACATACTTCACAAGTGTAATTAAACGGGATTTAAAAGTACTATTAAAAATGTCAGGGAATATGTCGTCACCCGTGATATAAGCATATCTAAGTTTGTTAAGTTGTGCTATTTCGGGATTCTACTTGATAATTTTTATTCTTTTCATAATCTAAAATTTAGGTACTTTTTAATAAAATTTTCCTAACTTATGAAAATCAATTATTCAAACGAAGTAAAATCCATACTTCATTGTAAGTTCCAAATGATACTGCTCCAGAGTAGTCGGCTCCACCTAAACGAATAATGTCGGTTCCAAGATACACTGAAGTGACAAAAGTCATGGGATACCTCTTAATATCGTGTCGGCCCTCCTTTTGCCCGGCGAAGTGCAACAACTCGACGTGGCATGAACTCAACAAGTCGTTGGAAGTCTTCTGCAGGAATATTGAGCCATGCTGTCTCGATAGACGTCCATAATTGTGAAAGCGTTGATGGGGCAGGATTTTGGGCACGAACAGACCTCTCGATGGTGTCCCATAAATGCTCAATGGGATTCATGTCGGGCGATCTAGGTGGCCAAATCATTCGTTGGAATTGTCCAGAATTTTCTTCAAACCAATTGCGAACAGTTGTGGCCCGGTGACATGGCGCATTGTCATCCATAAAAATCCCATCGTTGTTTGGGTACATGAAGTCCATGAATGGCTGCAAGTGATCTCCAAGTAGCTGCACATAAGCATTTCCAGTCAATGTTCGGTCCAGTCGCACTAGAGGACCAAGTCCATGCCATGAAAAAACAGCCCACACCATTACGGAGCCACCACCAGCTTGAACAGTGCCTTGCTGACAGTTTGGGTCCATGGCTTCGTGGGGTCTGCGCCACACTCGAACCCTACCATCGGCTCTTACCAGCTGAAATCGTGACTCATCGGACCAGGCCACGGTTTTCCATTCATCTAGGGACCAACCGATATGCTCACGTGCCCACGAGAGTCGCTGCAAGCGATGTCGTTCTGTCAGTAAAGGCACTCGAGTCGGTCTTCTGCTGGAATAGCCCAAGAAATCCAAATTTCTCCGCACAGTTCTAGCAGACACGTCCATTGTACGTCCCACATTGATTTCTACGGTGATTTGACGCAGTGTTGCTTGTCTGTTAGAATTTACGACTCTTTGCAGACGTCGCCGGTCTCGATCTTTAAGTGCAGGCGGTCGACCACTGCGCTGTCCATGGTGGGATGTTATGCATGAAATTTCATACTCTCGGCACACTCTTGACACAGTGGATCTGGGAATGTTGAATTATCTAACGATTTCCGAAATGGCATGACCCATGCGTCTAGCTCCAACTAACATTCCGCGTTCAAAGTCTGTTAATTCACGTCGTGCGGTCATCATCACGTTAAAACCTCTTCACATGAATAACTTGAACAGAAATGAAAGCTCTGTAAAAGCACTGCGCATTTATACCTGTTCTATGCGATGCTACTGCCATCTGAAAATTTGCATATTGCTATCCCATGACTTTTGTCACTTCAGTGTATATTCAATAAAGCGGGGTACTCGTTTAAGCGGGGATCTTTA
>JAXGGA010023911.1:0-12818 GCA_038373865.1 Uloborus plumipes
TCAAAAATAAAGCAAGAGATCAAAGCAAAGTTTTATTCTAACCAAGATGCCCCGCTAGAAGACTTACTACGTAACATACCAGGAACATATTGGGAAGTGTTTCCCTTTATTGATAGGAAAAGAATCTTTATGAACAGAACTGGGGCCTGATTTAGAAATCTTAGAACAGTAAGCCCAGCCCATTTGTAGGGGGCCCCTTGAATTGTTACAGTAGAGGGTATGCCAACTAAGAGGGTCAATCACACATCTTTTTTTCCTTTACATTGGTGCCCATCCCACGAAGACCAACGTTTTACCTCCCAAAAATTTCATTGCCACAATCTGCGCCATGCCCTCTCCTTCTCCCTCTGGGGTTACCCCTGACATTGGCAGGGCTATATACTGCAGTACATCGAGGGCAAAATAATTTTTTTTATAAGTTTGTTTTTTCGGGGGGGGGGATATCGCTGATTTTATTACACCATTTTTTTTTCCTTCCTCAAAACAGTCTGCAATATTCAAAACCGCTTTCAAAAATAAATTTATCACACTTCGTCAAGACTTTTAGAGGACTTGATCAGGCTATCAGGCATTTAGATCTACTCGCTGCATGTACCATGTGAGCAACAGTTTGAGTGCTGTTGATGCAAACTAACTTGAATAAAAAGGCTTCGAATCACTCTCACTTGTTTTTTTTTTTTTCAGAAGTTGCTGAAGGTTATTGTGTCTGAGACCAACACTGAATCCAAAGAAGACTTCGTCGCAAGATTTTTGACTCTTGTGGAGAAATAAATATGTTTGCTGTTTCCCAGAGAGTTCTATAATCTACAATCCTTTACTGCACCGTGCACATTGATTGTAATCATACGTTATTAAAATGGTTTTTGCACTTTTAGTGCTTTTGCTGTTCGGGAGGAATGGGACAGAATACCTCTTCTGATATTTTAAAAGGCATTTTTTCACAGGAAATTACGGTGTCGAAAGATAATTCAGAATAAGGATTATCAAATAGAATATTGAAAACACAAGAATTTTATGCTATTTATTTTTGTGAATCCAATATACATCGCCTAAAAATGTGTGAACAGCCTCTGCAGCAATATTCATCCCATCTAATGCCTTTCTTTGTACTAAAGAATTTTGACTCCTAAATGCACTTATGTTACTTTCATGGAAAATTTTCATACAATGTTGAGTCGGATCAGAAGTACAACTGAAGCAAATACAATCGTTTAACAATTTATCAAGTTAATTTTTCAAATTCCATTCCAGTCATTTATCAGATATTCTGTTCTACCACGAAATAAGACTAAATGTTTTGACAAAGATGATACTCTAATAATGTCAATAAGAATGCACTTTTACAAATAAGCAAAAAAAACAGCATTTTTCACTTGTTAATAGGGCATATTTCTTTTGCACCAGTCATAATAATTATTATATAAATTATAATAATTATTATAAATTATAATAATTATTACTTAATATAGCAAATAATGAGGGCATCATATATTTACTTTCTGTCCGTTTTATTTTTGTTTTAAACGCTGAGAAAATTGCGTTTTGGTCAGAATAAAACATTCGTGAATATTCGTTTCTGACAAAAGAGCGGATATGTCTGCAATTACGCCCTCTCTACAGGTTTGAAAATGGAAATAGAAATCTTTTGGCAGCAATTAACATCTCAAAGCCTAGGAAGCGAGCCTGGAAAATAACGGGGTATGTGTATAAACGGTAACCGGAAATTGGAGGCTTATTCTTTCCGGAAACTTGTTTTTATAAGCACTCAAAAAGGATCGACACACGTAAAACTCATAATTAGACTTTAAGACCCTTGTTGGCGAAATGGTTTAAAGAGCTCTTACCACACGCCAGTGAATCTGAAGGCTTGGCTGAAGCAACGTGAAATGCAATTCTTGGTATAGGAACAAAGCATGAGTTGATGCATCTATATGAATATGGCTAGACAGGCTTTTTTACACCTAAACTGAAATCGTGTTTCATTACGTTTTTTTGGGATGATTGTTAGAAAAAAGACCACTTACCTGATATTCCTCAACGATAACGATAGTGGGACATCCCAAAATTTTTTAGAACTTAGTCATTTGTATTTTAAATGTTGAATTAAAAACCCTTTCTTGATAGAATACTACCCCAAAGTTAGCTTCTAAAACGGGCACGTGGAGGCATATAATTGCTGTAATCAATAGTTGAATATCTTAAAACTCTTCCAGATTAGTAAAAAAAAATGGGCAAATTCAAATTATACATACTACTAACAGCGCTGTTCCACATTGCACGGTCTACCTCGAAAATAAAAGTTGCGTCAAGGGACGTAAGTTTAACAATCAGACCTAACCCTTTATGCCCCGACGGGACTCATAAGTCCCGCCTATATTAATTTAGTTTTATGAGTCCTAAATGGCTGGAATCATGCTGAAGCTTTTGAGTACCACACTCCTTGTACTTCGCTGAGAGGCCGACAGATGATATCTGCGATCGGAAACAGTTTTCTTGGGGGGCCCTAAGGCGTAGGGGGCCTTAGACCCCAAAATTTTCATTTTTTTTAACTCGGTAAAAATGTTTTCTAATGTATTTTCAACTCATAAAACCAAAAAAATATATGAAAATTCATTGTTAAGGTAATTTTGGGACATAAAGGGTTAAAATAGAGCATTTGTGACAGTTTTCTTGAAATTAATTACATCGTTAAGGGATTTAAAAGAAAAACTTCTTAACTGGCCTTTTTTAATATGTGCAAATTCAATTGCCAGCCTTAATTTTGGAAAAAGCGTGAAGGGCAGTTATTTAAAAAAACACATACAGTTGCCGTTTTTTGAAGTTGTCCTACTTTTCTGGTTTTTTGTCAACCGGATCCAAGTCATAATATATCTAGAAAATTTAATTAAGATATTCAAAATTGAGGAAGAAAATCTATTTCTAAAATTAGGTACTCTTATGCTATTTCCTTTTTTATTAATACTTCTAACATGTAATACAAAGGTTCTGTGCGTTCTGCTTAGTCATAGAACTTTTCAGTAGTTCATTAACATAAACGAAGTGACTGCAATAGAAAATCTGTTGTATAACTGTGGCGGAATTAACGTAGCAAAAGATATACATAAATTTTGATTTCCATCCCACAAAAGTATTTCCAGTTTGTCTAAAGAAACACAAAAAATTTCACAGGAGATTTTATTTAAGCCAACGCCAACGGAACTGAGGAATGAAATCCATAACATGTTCAAAAGAATTAATTTTTAGTTCAGCTTATAGGGCAGAGGTTCCAACAACAGAGTATTGGTTTATAATATAAATACAGAAACTTCTATTCAAATAGATCATTATTGACATTATTTTTGAAATTTTAATGTAAATTTGTTAGATACAGAATGCGATCTTTATACCATCATTAGCATTATATTTTCTATTATACAATTAAAAAATGAATGAAAATGAAGCACCAAAAAGATAGGATACGTATGAAATATGAAGTGTTGCACAATAAATGTTGTTCAGTACAAGTTTATAAGAGCTATAACATTACATTTAGTAAGTAAAATTTCTGTAGAAAATTCTTTGATTAACCCTTAATAATAATATATTCAACCATTTCGGCTGCAGTACCGCGCTCAATAAATGTTAGAACTCCACAGACCAAACCGATTATTATACTCGAGCCTTCCATAAACCGATTTAATCCTGAAGAAGTGAAAGTTAGAGCCAAAGGAAGTGTTTTACTAAAAAAATTATGTACCTTTTTATAAAGCTCAGCGAAATTTTTATTTCTTTTTTTCGATAAGACAGAAATTACAAGTTCATATTTCAAGAGAAGAGAGACATTCGTTTTCGCAAAAGCCTCACCTGTAAAATTTTCGGCGTTAGGTTCTTCTGAAAGCTACACGCAATTAAAACTGTACGTAAAGAATGTGATTGGTTCTTTTTTTTTTATATAAAATAATTTTTATTTATTTATTTATTTTTGATGAAGATATTCTTAAAGCTATTGTGCTTTCTTCTGTCAACATTCCGACGTGGTATTGTTGTTTCAAGAGCAAATCCAGATTTTAGTTTCGGCGGAGAGTAGGGGGAGCAAATCATTATTAAATTATTCCTTAAAATCCAACTTTAAGCTACTTTTGGTGGCGTGCAGCAGGGATCTTGGAGCGCTTATAAGTTCTCCTCCATGGTAGTTAATCATATTTTTGCAATTTGTTCACAAGCAATTTGATTCATTTTTCTCTTCTTTTTCTTTGCTTTTCTTTTTTCCTGCTTTTTTTCTTTTCTTTTTTTTTTTAACTTAATGTGAGGAAGGTACTCTGTGAGTAATTACTTTCTTGTATATCAACATTAGGGCAAGATCTCGTTCTCTCAAGGACAGATCCAGCTTCTAGTTGAGATGGACGAAGGGGTAAGGATCATTACTTAAATATCCCTCAAAATTCAGTTGTAATCTGCCTTTGGTAGCTTGAATTAAAGGTCACAGAATGTTAGAAAGGACACTCCCAGGGCGTTCGTTTTTTTCGTTTTCTTTTTTTGGATTTTAAAATCCCCGAATTTTTGGTAGTCAAAGTATGTCATAATGTGATCGTTATCATAACTGTCTCCATTCACTCAAGCAGAAATAGGTTTGGCTGATTTGTTCATGTGCTGTGATGTGTGATACATTTTGATTGACAAACCCAATACTCATTTCTGATTTAAATTCTGCATGGATTTTATTGTCCAAATCACTGATAAAAAAATAGGACTTCAAAATATAAATATTCTCCCAAAATTGCTTTTACAGTTATAGCCAAATTGAGAAAAAAAATGAAGAAATTAAAAACCAAATTTTTCAACGTAGTATAAAATAAAAGCAGAAAGGTTAATTGTACAAGCATAAATAAAAGGAGCACCTATACTAACTTTTTTGGCAGTTTATATTATTTGAACTCATTTCTTGAATTTGCTTTTTTTCTTAAAAAAGAAAAAAAATATCGTCGCAAGAAATAAAACATAGAGAAAGAAAGCCAAATTAAATAAAATAGCTGAATTTGCGGTAATTTTCTGCCGTATTACCGCAACTACTTCTCTTTTACGACTTGTAAAACAAAGAAGAAAGCAAGTTGTTCGCGCTGCGAACAGGTTGCTGCTGGCCGGCGCGCGCGCACTTGCAAAGACAATTTTCAGCGTTTTCCGCGGCATTAATTTGCTGTAACCGAATTGTAAACGAGTCTCTCGCATGCAAATATCGCCGAGCGTGACGAAACCGGGCTGTTTATTGCAGGAGTTGCTAGCCGCTCCGTTGCCTCTCTGAACATTGGTTGAGCTTCAGACGCCAAGTTCAACAAACTAATCGCATCTCATACCTGTCGAATCTACGACATGCAAATTTGAGGCATTAATAATAAAAAAATTGAAATATAGTTTAAAAAACTAAAAAATACGCTTTTAGGGTTAATTAAAGTATAAGGAGAGCTATGAGCTTAAGCCATGATGTTTAATAAGTTTACATTCACTTACAAAATACATCAACATGTAATATAGTTTAGCCTTTAGTATTAATAATAGTAGTAAATATATTACTTTTACATTTGTAAAGAACGTGAATTTTATCTTTTATTCAGAGTTACATACATACATACAAACCCACATGTAAAACTATAAAAGCGTACTAAAAAAAGGCAATTTAGTCTGTTAAAAAAAATACATGCATGCTTATAGAATAATTCATGAGTTCGTTTTGAAGAAAGCTCGGAAATTCATCACATTTTGGTGTCTTCTTCAACAGCAGCAAAATTTATTTTTAAAGCAGTAAAAAATAATATTAGCAGCAATAATTTAATTTTTGCCATCTCGAATTCAAATTATGTTTTTCACAATGACGAATTGCCATAAGCATGTATCGTACGTCCGAGAGCATCTAACCTAACTTTGCCCCGAGACTTGAGGCTCCTTCCGTGCAGTGGGTAAAGTACTGGGACACCATCGCTCAAGTCCCTGGATCAAACCCCGCCAGGCACACACATCCTACACGCTTCATTGTCAAACTGAGCACTCAACAGATAGTGCCATCTACCAATAGTACTGCGCCGCCATGTTCTGCATGGTTTAGGAGCAAGGGCCGGTAGACATGCCACGTTGGCAGACTGCCATTCTGAAAAAAGGAACCAACCGGAAAATGAGATTTAAAAAGAAAAACATATAGCAATGTGTAGTTGCTCTTAAAACAGCGTTATGAAGTTTTCGGTTTCTTTCCACCCCCCCCCCTCTAAGAGATAGTACATTTCTCTTTAAACAAAAAATTCATTTTCTCGCAATTGTAGCAATTACAAAAACTCATAAAATTGCAAATTTATAACGTTTGAAGTAGTCCATAACTGATGTCGCGCTTTGAGTGGGGAGGACTAGCGAAACTGTTACAAGGGGAGACGATTAAAACAAGTGTGACATCACTATTTTTTTTGTAGGGATATGTTAATGAAAAGTAGCATGACATGTGACAAGGTTGGGTAAAGTATGACACTTTGTGTCAAGCGCGAAGGGTATTCAAAATATTGAAAAATAGTGTGGCATCCTTTACGGCCATTTTCTTTGTATTTTTATTTCTTCCTGTATGAAGTAAAGTGCCGAGTTCAAGAAAAAAATGTTTTTTTGAAAATTTAGATTATAAATTTTTAATTCAATCAGACATGATAGAATTTGACATTTTTTTTTCGTGACGTCTGCCTGTGTACATGGGTAACGCAAATTGAAGTAGCATCAGGATTTTTAGTACATTATCAAGTTGGAGAGAAATTTGAAAATTGAGATGCAAAATTTTTTTCCCTAGGGATATTTTAACAATTTCGCGACACACCAACCTAAAAATTGGCAGTACTTGTAATATGAATCTCTAAATTATTTTTTCTGTACCAGTTAGGAAAACAAACTAGAATTCTTACTAGAAGTGCTTTTTGCTCACTCTAATTCACTATTGCACTTCCGTCATTTTTTTATGTTTCAGTCAATTTTAGTTGTTGCAATATCAGATCTCAGATCACATTTCTTTCTATTTAAAAGTGCTGTCTTCTATTTTTCCTACACTTTCTTGGTGTCAGAAAATGTCTAAAAAATCGTTTGAAAATATTATGCTCTTAAAGAGTATATTACTTCTAACGCGCGTACGTGAGTATATGCATCCTTTCCTTGTGGGTTTGTAAATTACCTAAAACATTTAAAACTAAACAAAATCAACAGCAAAAAAAAAAGATGTTTTAATGATTATTTTTTATTCATCGTTTTGTTCTGAACAATTTGACATCTTTGTTTTGGTGGTACTTCAAACACAAAGGAACAAGCAAACAGGAACAACAAGTAAAAAATGTAATGCTATATGTCATTTTCTGCTCGAATCTAAATCCCTTTTACCAGGAGGAAGGATTATTTTTTCTTAGCAGAAATTTCAGCGTGTTTGGTAATTGCTATTTATTTTCTTCATCTAGCTACTTAAGATTTCATTATCATTGCATTTCACTTTATTTTCCAAGCTTTACTGAAGCTGTATATGCAAACAAGTCAATTATGTGATTCTAGTTTAGTGCATTGTTTACTTTTATTTTTGAACTTTACAATTTTGCTGGTTCTTCTTGCTTTCCCTTTGTACTCGTACTATGCTTTTTGTCTCCTGCTATAGACTTTTCTACAAGTCAATAAACCCTGTAGGGCAATTAACGTGAAACAGAAAATTGTAAATAAACCTCAAAAGTATTTTAGCTGATGGAGTTTCCTGTTTTGTCGAAATATTAAGGGGATCAAAATTCAAAAGCGAAAGAACTTGCAAAACCCGTCATCTTACTAAAATTGAAACCAGCTTTTGCCAGCTACCCATTAATAGGCATTTGTCTTTTATTTTCTGCTGCTTTTGAAAAATGCATGCATTGCTCTACATGATATGGAAAATTTGAAAGAAGAAAATATCAAGCTATGAACTTTCAATTAAAGTAAAAGTTGAAGTTTATTGTGCAAGAGTCAACGATTCTTTGAAGTTCAAAACCAGCCAAACGGTTTTGAGAAAATAAATGACACGTGAGTTAATCGCTACGACTTGTAGTGCTGGCAGCGTGAATTTTTTGACAATGTGCAACAGAAATGTAAACTGGAATCTCTGCTGCCAGTATTATACTTTAAAAACAACAGTTTAATTTTTACAGTGTTGTATAAGTTGTGTATTTGAGTTTATTTACTGCAAGGTATGAAAATTGTAGCATAAAAATAGGAAAGTAAATACATTCCAGCAGCAGAAAGTGCTTAGAAATGCCTTAATTTCTTAGCGAAAGAGGATAATATTTTCCAATTATTGTTCCATTAAACAATTTTGACTTTTCTGTTTTAGATATACCTACAGCACCATAAATGTCCTTTGTACAGAAATGCATTAATGTAATTTCTTTGTCTGTATGTAGTTACACTGTAAACTGTACACTGTTGTTTTTACAGTATAATACAGACATTTTATTGGAATAAACTAAAAAATTGTCATTTTACCGTAATAAACTGTAAAATTTCTATTTTTACAGTACTAAACTGTAAAATTGCTAAATTGCTAATTTTACAGTACAAAACTGTAACATTTCTAACTTTACAGAGAGTATCTCTAAAATTGCTAGTTTCACAGTTTATTACTGTGCATTTTACAGTTTTAAATTGGAACCTCGGCTACCAGTATTATACTGTAAAAACAACAGTTCATTTTTTGCAGTGTAATCAAAATTAAGTATAGTGTTATTGTCCCTACTCCAAATATTGAGACATAACTTAATTCAGCAGCAGACTTACAGCGGAGAAAGAAATATCTGCGACAGAAGACGCTACCATAACCAGAAAACCTTGTTAACCAAAAAACCCCTTCAAAGAACTTAACTCCTCCGGCTACAGTCAGGGAGAGAGAGAAAAAAAAACTTCACTGTTGATACGAAGCTGCTGGAGCGTTAAATTAATTTTTGTGGAGATCCTCTTTCAAGTTGATTTTTTCCCGCCTCCTCTCATCAGTTTGGTGGCTTGTACCTCCCGTTGTAGCAAGAGAATCTTGGCGCTGATACGTGTACTTCATGTGTGAAAACTGACGCTCGAATGGGGCCATTCATTTCCCAAAACACACAGGAGAAAGAGGCAGATAGCTTATTAATAAAAAGGAGAGACTGTCCACACACAAAAGCCCGATTCGATTTCTCTACTCCAATAGCGTAACTCCCTAATACGATATTTGGGGAAGATAAGGCCCTTTTAATTCTGCTGGCGATATCTGGGATGTTGGCGAAGGACTATGACACCAGAGAGAGAAATCTTTGATTAATTCTCTTCTTGAAACCAGTATTTCGGCGATCATTTTTCTTATCCGCAGTTTCCTCGAGCGTGTACCGGCGGATTACGATGACTCCGAAGTTAGAAATCGTATCAGATTTTTTACGTACTATTTTTTTTTTCAGCCATAAAACCTTAGAAATTGGCTAACAAAATATTTTCTTTTCTTTTCTCTTTTAGCGACAAATTCAAACTAGATTCAGAAGTATCTTTTACTTGCAAACAAATACCGAAGATATAGCTTTTTACCGTATTTCGAAATTCATTGTTTAACATGAAAGGAAAAGTATCTCACGGTCAAAACTCGGTACAATCAGATTTAAAGAAAAGAAAAACAGTTTCAGAATCCAAACATAAAATTAATTTTTAGAAAAGGATGAAAAAAATAGAAAAAATAAACAAATAACTAAATACATAAAACGAAATAAAGCATTTAAAAAACTGTTTGAAGTATCTCCCTCCTTCCCCTTAAAATGAAAAAATTGGCAGGGGTACTAGAATATAGTATTGGTATATACTATTGATACCACATCGCAGCTTCTGTGCGATGCAGTATTAAAAACTCACAGGAATCCATTTCTCCAAACTAACACTCGCTGAACAAAAAATAAAAAAAACATAAAATTTACGGTTTAAAACTAGCGGACGGTTCGGTTGTGCAAAATTGTAAATTTGCAAGAAAATCCAAAATCATAATAGCTTACGGAGAAAACTTGATCTTCTATGGTGCTATAATGAAAAACAATTATAACTACGGTCTTACTTCGTAACTTTTTCGGTTTCGCAAAAGAAGCCAAAATAGTCGTTAATTTTATGAGATTTTTCAAGAGTGCTCCATTTTACAGTAATATGTACATTAAACTTTATTGGATTGCAACAGTGCAGTCAACTTGGAGTAAAAAAGTAGTGAAAGCAACGAATATATATCACGGCGTCTGTTTTTCAATAAATGTAATATTAATACAGACTCCTACCCCAAGGATGTTTGCTATTAGCTGTGCACGGTCTTGTACACGAGCTCTCACGTGCTGCGGAATGATACGCAGCCAAACCGTCGGGACTACAGCGATATGTTATCACCTTTCGTGAAACGTGCGGCGTATAATAACGAATGACGCCATATTTCCATATGTTTAAAACAGACCGGGTTGTTCTAGGAACAGCCTAAATGAAGTGAAACATAAACGCTACATGAGGCTTGATGGTGTTTTTGCGTGAGAGCAGCATTTCCTACTACTGCCCCTGCCTCCCACATGCAGATATCCTGGCTCATACAAACTAAGACCACTATGAGAGGGGAGCTCACTCGTCCGACATTTTGGGTCCAATTGGGAAAGCGTGGAACCACTGGTATGTGTGCCAAAGTTGCATCGAAGAAGAATGGTTGATAGCTTTAAATGTATTGTCCGATTGATGATTGACGATTTTCCGTGGAAAGCATGGAACCACTGGTATGTGTGCTGAAGTTTCATTGAAGAAGAAGGATTGATAGCTTTAAATGTATCGTCTGATTGATGATTGACGATTTTTGCTTACAAGTGGAGTCCCGATAGCTTATGACTCGAATATCTCGAAATTTTTATTGGGTCCAACCTCTTCGGATAGATATAAAAACCTCCTATAAATCGAACTACCAATAACTGGAAGCTTTTAGTCGGTTCCTTAAGACTTATGTTTCGTTTGATTCATGATTGCCGATTTTTTTTTTTTTTTTTTTTCTTTCTTGTCTATAAGTCGCGTCTCGATTGCTCGAAAAATAATAACTCGAATATCTCGAAGTTTTTATTATGTCCCAAACTCTTTAGAAGGCTGCAGGAATTTCCTATAGCTCGGATTAAAAATAACTCTCAATTTTAGCCGGTCCTTGGGACTCGAGTTATTGAGACTCGACTGTATACAGGAAAAGAGTTTGAACATTTAGAGTGAAAATGACGTGCAGTATGGAAATGTGATTAATTGCAGGAAACCTTTCACAGTAAACTGTTATTTTATTTGAGAAATAAATTATCTTTTTAGATTTACCTTATATAGCATTTCACTAAACTTATTTTCAGTTATTGAACGATATAGCAAACAGCGACTATGGGCAATTCCTCTGTTACGGGCACAAAAAACAAACTTTTAATGTAATTATTATTTTTTTTTTTTTTTTTTTTTTTGTATTCAAGGAATCCGCACCAAAATTTATGATAGCACTAGCTGCCAGGGCAGCTAGATTAGCTTCCTGCGGCATGTTGATGCATAACGTCCCCCCTCTCTAACTTTTACCTCATTCTGAAGTTTTATTTGATATAATTTAATGTTCATTCGATTTCAAGACGTACCACGAACGTGGCCCGGCGTTGCACGGGCACTTCGTGCCCTGAAAGTAGTGAGGAAAATGTCAAGAAACTACTCCCCGCCAAGGCGGCTCGCTAACAGGCGCTTCACGCCTTTACTTTTTTCCTGTATAAAAAAAATCATTCGAATTATTGAGATGCTTCGCGCCTTCAAGATGGTGAGGAAAGTTTCAGTAAGTTCAGCTCAGGCGCGGATCCAGAGTGGGGTCATGCGGATCATGACCCCCCCCCCCCCTTAACCGACCAAATATAGCAAAAAATTGCATTTTTGGGACTTATTTTACGAAAAAACTGCCAAATACCCCCATTTTTGCACAAAAATTGCACTTTGACCCCCCCTTTCCGAAAATGACCCCCTCCTTAACCAGAAGCTGGATCCGCCCTTGGTTCAGCTCGCTCAAAGGAGAAAAAGCAGACATTGATACTCAGTTTTTAATATAAGTAGATGGCTCTTCAACAAATGAATGTTTCAAAATATTACAAGTAGCTAGCGATAAAAATACTATGTAAGTCGCCCGCTTATAAGTTTCGTGTTTGATTTAGTTAAGCCTTCATTCAAAATTCTCATTTTCATTTTTATTATTGTTTCATGGCATGGCAACCACGTTTTGCAATGCAAGAATGGATTTCATATTTAATCATTTATTAGGCTTAATCGCTTTAAACTTGACTACTTATTAATTGATATCTTCGCTAATTAAAATCGTATAATTATATAGATTGAAACTAATGAAGCTTGAAAAATTACCTATCTATCGGTACCTGGTTCGACTTTCAGTTCATTGGCGTTCAGGAGAAAGAAGCGTGACATAGAAAGATAGTTAGAAAGAAAGATAGTTAGAAAGATAGTTAGAAAGATAGTTAGAAAGATACTCAGTTTTTAATATAAGTAGATAAATAGCAAAATTATGCAAGAGAAAAAAGTAGATTTTTGCCTAACCAAATTGTAATCATATTTGTTTAAATTTTGATTGTTAGTGGTGGAATTGCCCAAAAATTACGTATTTCCTAATGCTTAAAGCAAAGCTGGATCCAAAGCTATACTTTGGAACCAAAAATGTCAGACAGGCCGGCCTGCCCTCTAGAGGGGCTCTAATACAAACTAAGTCTTTCTTTTGTCGCATGTATGCACCTTTTGTTTCTGGGACGTGTAACTGCGCAGAGGGAAATGTAGGA
>JAXGGA010023912.1:0-12818 GCA_038373865.1 Uloborus plumipes
TAGACAAGCAACAAGGATGAAAATGGGTTTATTTACCAGAAATATTTCCTCATAAGCTAGTATTTAGTTTGAGAATTCAGTTATCTTACTAGATTTACTCAATGTGGCGTATTTTGACGATATAGCTACCATTGATCAAACTAACGAATTTCCAAACACTTTAAACGAGGTTGGATCCAAAGCCGTCTTGGAACCAAAATGTCGAATAACTCGGCATGTCCTCTATTGTGGTTCTACAAAGTGGATGATATGGGAGGATAAAGACTGGGGAATATAACAGGAGAAGCTGACCCTGAGACTCTGAGATTTATTTATGAGGAGGAGTTCTTCATGGCCAGTCCGTCATTCACCGTGCGTGACAACTTGTTTTCACTCTACTGCACAATACTGGCCTTTATTCCCGAGGCTGGATGTTTTACATTCACTTAAGTCAGTAGTCAATGCATACATAATAACAGTGTATTCAGAGTACGTTATAAAATATTGCATTGATAAAGAAAATTGATTAAAAAAATATTTAACATTTAACAATATTTTTTTTTCTATACTGTAAAAAATGAAAGTTGTTTTTACAGTGTAATGCAGTTAATTTTATAGTAATAAACTAAAAATTGTAAATTTTACAATAATAAACTGTAAAATTGCTAACTTTACAGTACTAATCTATAATATTGCTAATTTTACGGTAATAAACGGTAAAATAGCCAATTTTACAGTTTATTACCGTGCATTTTAGTTTTCAACTAGAACCTCTGCTGCCAGTTTATTCCCAATGCTGGATGTTTTACATTCACTTAAGTTAATGCATACACTGTAAGAAATGAATGTTGTTTTTACAGTAAAACACAGATAACTTTATACTAATAAACTGAAAATTGATGCTTTTACAGTAGTAAACTGTAAAATTGCTACTTTTACAATACTAGACTGTAAAATAACTAATTTTACAGTAATTTTACAGCGAAATTGCTAGTTCAACAGTTTATTACCGTGCGTTTTACAGTTTTAAGCTCGAACCTCTGCTGCCAGTATTATACTGATGCTTTTACAGTATAATACAGCTAAATTTTATGGCAATAAACTGTAAAATTTCTAACTTTACAGTAAGAAAGGGCAAATTTGCTAGTTTTACAGTTTATTATTGCTCATTTTACAGTTTTAAATTGGAACCTCGGCTGCTAGTATTATACTGTAAAAACAACAGTTCATTTTTTGCAGTGTACATAATAATAATGTATACAGTGTGTGTTATAAAATTTGATACTTAGATCAAATTTTGCTGTTTTTCACAATTGTAATACACTTTTACTTGAGCACTTATTGTTCGGAGATTTAGATGATTTTCAGTTTCACGCCCGGCACTAGCGCTGTTAAAATATTAGTTAGTCCCTACGAAATTTAAACAAAAAAGCATATTTATTATATAGAAAACGAATAAAAAATACATGATAAAGTAAAATTTGTGTAATATTACAACTTTTGAAACTAAGAGTGAACACTTGGATGCCACTCTTGATTGTAAAAATTTTTCCGTCGTCAGAAACAAATTTCAGTTTTTTTTTCCTTTTGGTTTTCTTTTTCATTTTACTGTAAATTTAATAACTTTTTTTTTCATACTCTATGACTTCTCCGTTAAACACGAATCACAGTTAATGATAAAACGGCCTTTATTCCTTTTTCTACCCATCGATCAGATTCTTTCTTCGTTTGTTTTTTTTTTCGTACAATTGGAGATATTCCTGCTTTTATGCTCGCTCTACTGCGTGACTGTAAGAGAGCATCTGTTCGTAGCATGGTTTGCCTTCCTGTTGCTGCTCTTCCTTCGTAGTTCAATTCATTGCGTAATCACTGCAAAAAATAAACTGTTGTCTTTACAGCATAATAATGGTAGCCGAGGTTTTAAAACTGTAAAAGCACAGTAATGAACTGTAAAACGAGCTATTTTACAGTTTATGACTGTAAAACTAGCTAGTTTATAGTTTACTAGCTGCGTGGCCCGGCGTTGCACGGGCTACCTCTGTATAAATGTACTACCCAACACAATACCCAATATAAAATTACCACGCACTTTTGTTATGTGTTTAGATAAGTACCCATGTTGTACTAAACTATGACGCCCTTCAGGGCCCTATCCCGGTTAAACCACGAAGCTGTGGTAGGTACGGGGGACCCTGGAGGTGTGAAGTAAAATGTACTAAACCGTGACAAATCAAATTATTTATTTAGATTAGTAACTATATGCAACTATTAAAAAAAAAGTTACACTCATTTGAAGCCAACCTATATATGTGCTACATAAGAAAAAAAAAGTTAAAAGAATAATTAAACACTACCCAATATAAAAATACTATGCAATTAAATTATGTGTTTAGTACCAATGATACAAAATAGTGAAAACGTTACAAAAATATGACGAATCATATTATTTACTTAGATTAGTAATTATCTTAAATCATTAAAAGAAAAAGAAGGTTTGACTCATTTGAAACCTACCTACCTACCTATTACATAAGAAAAAAAAGTCAAAAGAATAAGAAAACAATACCCTATATAAATATACTATAGTTTTAAATTATGTGCTTAGTTAAGTACCTGAGGTACACTATAATAATAAAGTTACAAAGAACAACCACAAATGAAGAAGAAATATTAACAATGCAGAAATAAGGAAGACGAAAGTTAATAGAAAAATCCTACAAAACAAATTATATACCTTAATAACAAAGAAAAACACGAAAACCATTTCGTGATCTGAGCCATGTGGCAAGAGGCAAGACTTTCGAGGCTAGAGCAATTGTCAACCAGCGCTCTCTACACAGTTGCTAAAAAATAATTTTAACGAACGACATCTCTCGAGAAGAGTGGAAACTAATCTACATTAAAAGGCAAGTGAGCAACTGCTTGATTGTCAACCATTGAATGTAGAGGGCGCCTCCACAGTTGCAAAAGCTTAGCAATACTCTTTATGAGCGCCATCTATCGAGAAGAGAGGAAACTAATTCTTTTCGTAGAGTTTATTATTTTTTACATTATTATTTTTAGTTATAACAATAACTCCTATAGCCTAAAGCCTTCCTGGATAAATGGACTATTCAACACAAAAAGAATTTTTCAAATTGAACCAGTAGTTCCTGAGATTTGCGCGTTCAAGCAAACAAACAAACTCTACAGCGTATATTATTAGTATAGATTACTATAAAACTAGCAATTTTACAGTTTATTACCATAAAATTAGCTGTAATATACTGTAAAAGCAACAGTATAATACTAGCAGCAGAGGTCCCAGTTTAAAACTGTAAAATGCACTGTAAGAAACTGAAAATAGCAATTTTACAATTAAAATTGTTATAGAAGTGATAGAGTATGCGTATAGAAGGAGTAGGGTTGATGCATTTTTTACACCCATATAAACAAATTTTAAACATTTAATTATTAAAGAAATATGTGTTATTATAAGCATCCGTGCAACGTAACAAGTTAGTATAATTTGATCAATACGATCCGTACGCTCTTTCTTAATAAAAATGTCGCTTTTTATTAAGATTTAAGATCACTGCTTTAAAAATATAGTTGCTGCCAATTCAGAATGGATGAATGTGAGATAAACTAAATTGCGCAATACCGAGGTTCTTCTACGTTAAGTACTATTTGTTGCGTTGAATGTCCCCATTATGTGTTTTTCGCAAGTAAGTATTTTTAATGGTCCTAGAACAAAATATAACTCTAACCGAAATTGCGTCACTTAGTTGCTATACGAAAGTTTTATCGCCCAATAGTGCATATAATCTCGTTAAAATGGCAAGTTTCTAAGAGGTCGCATTAATATTATTTTCTAATCTTTCTGTTAAGAATGTTATTTATTTCAAAGATGCTAGGTTCCAGTGTTGTGCTTAGAAAATTTACCGAAGACGCTGACTATAAAAAAAGACATTATAGAAGAGTAGCATTTAAACTAAATGGAGGAATATTTCACTCAAAACTGTTTAGCAATATACTTTCTTGGATTACTCTTAAACAATGTCATTCGCTAACTTAAATTTGTTATATATATATATATATATATATATATATATATATATAGATAGATAGATAGATAGATAGATAGATAGATAGATAGTATAAGTATTACAAATAATTTTTAAATCCCGTACAAGCGCATTTCAGGCATTGAAAATAGGAAAAACGTTTCACAAATGTAGTTAAACCTGATTGTACATTAGGATGGGTCAATTTTAACTTTTTTTAAAAATCGAAAACGCCTGTGGTGGTAAAAGTTGTGTATTGGTATCAAATGTTTGTAGAAAATATTGTTTTGAAATCAAAATGCATTTCCATATCCCGCAACGCCCTAAAAGATTAGCTAAACATGTAAAAAATATCATTTTAAGTTTAATTTTTAAAACTGTTTTGCATGATTATTTTAAATCAACACTAGCGAAAATAGTAGCACAGAGACACTCATAGCTCACAAAAAAAGTTTTTCTAATAGTGTGTAATATTCAACCACTAGTTCGGAATTTGATTTTGACAAGAGCATTTCATACCAAACGAGTATTCATGAAATCTTTACATTTCGCGTTATCATACCACACGGATGCCGTCGATTTTCGCATCTAAAAAATCCACCTGGAGCCACGTTTGGACCTGCAGCTTGGGCGTGAGAACCGCTATACTACTCTGTCGTCTGCTTTAAAAACAAAATTTCAGGAAAGTATTTATTCTATGACCTATTGTTAGATTTTTTTCGCAACTATGTTTTCAAATCGATCAATTTTTTCTAGTCGTAATAAATTAAATGTAATATTTCTCACTTGAATTCTCATTCATTACCGTTATAAATAGGTAGCTTTTAAGCCGGGCATTCATTACTATACTAAGGTTGCAAAAGGCAGCAATGAACCTATGGAAAGCGTCATGAAAGCATAAAATAAATTATGAATTTCTGCATTTTTGTTTTCAAATATTTCGTAAAACTTTTGGAAGCCTAAAACTCTCTCTTTTGTTTCCAATAAATACAGTTTTAGAAGTTAGAAAATATCTTTCTTAAGATGAATTTTTTGTCTTTCTATACCAGCAGTAAGCCCAGTCTAACTGCTTAATACATCTATCAATTTTTTTTTTATTACAAATTTCATTCTGATGTCTTTAAAAAATGTTTATGCATCATGATCCAAAAAGCAACAATATTTAAGCCTACAGACTTCCTGGAACACAGAATAAAATGACATATATTCTTGATGAAAACGTTTTCAAAAATCAATAGAGTGGTTTCGAATGGCACATTTATCTTGCACGGTGGGAACACTTGATTTCTCTACTCTTCTTCTTGTTCTTTTGGGGAAGAATATTTTATTTGATTGCGGTTACGTTTTTTCTTTTTTTTTTTTTCATATTTGCTCGGTTGTTTTACTTTACTGTTTTCGTGGCATAAATATAAAACCAGGAAAATAAAACCGCGGCATGAAAATATATATCTATATTTTTACATCCATTAATTTTAAAAACACACATACATGAAACATCCAATTTCATTGTGAAGTATTTGTTTAAAATTTTCCATCTAGAATATGCTAATTTTTTAGTTGTTACATTAACACCGTTTGGTCATTGGCAGTGTAGAAGTTTGTATATTGAACGGCTAACGTTTTAAACAAAACTTACGGCTAAAACGTCAATAATTTTTTAAATGTGGGTTTGCTAAACTTTAAAGCTGTTTTTTTCAGATACTATGTTAAACATTTTGCTATCCAAAAGTGTTAAATAAGCCAAAGCATGTCCTAAAGTTGAAAATTATGGTTTAATTTTTCGCTTTCTTTTTCCTTTTTTTGAAACAAATTGTTACATAATAAGCACATATCTTACTGCTTTGAAGTTAACGTGTTTCTGCAGTATTTTTTTATAACTATCTTTCTAATACAATGTCCCCTCTGAAAGTACATAAGTTTCCATTCCTAATGACCTTTATCCTTGACAAGTTAATACAAATTAAAAAGGATGAATCTCTAAAAGCAGGAATATTGTTTTTTAACAAAATGTAACTTTCCAACGAGTTGTTGAATTCAAGCGTTTACCACACAGAAATTAACATGTTAATTCTTAAATAATGCCGCCGCTTACTATCTACAAGGGTTAAGAACATATTGCGAGAAAAGGCATTCTTGAAAAGTAATTATGCAAACTTATTTGATTTGCACGAAGCTAAATATGCATAATTTTAACTTATGGTAATATAAGCTTGAGCATCCAAACTCATAAAATTTTTCAGTACATTACAGGTAAAATACATTTGACACAACAATTTGAAACAGACTAGTTTAATATTACTCATTATCTTCAATATGAACTCGTTCGATTCACTTTCAGTTAGTTACACTGTTACAAAAGTAAGCAATTGTTTAAATTAACTCTCAACCAATGGAATGATTTAAGCTAAATAGACTGCTGTTCAGACAATCTCTAAATAGCAATATCCAAAATGTGTCTCTAGACAAGGTATTAATTAAGAAACTGCATCAAAGAGCTATTTTTTGTGAATAGTAGTACAGTAAAAGTAAAAACACAATCCGTTTTATTTTCTTATTCTTTCATGTAGCTCATTCTGACGTAATTTCTTCCGGGATAAGGATACTCGACAATGGAATTTCGAGACAATAAATTGTTCCCCAAAAACGCTCAAGGAAACATTGGAACAAATATTTCCGATGAGAAACTGTTCCATATTATGATGCAAAAAATAGCGCTTAGAAACTACTTTGGGAGAATTTTTGTCTTAAGAAATTTAGTTTTATTTTATTCTTTAATAAAAGCGTTAAAATAAAAACCAGGTCTGTCCAGGAACTTGGAAAACATTTTTTCTTTCGTAACTTGACTCTTTTTAGTCGATGTGAATATTTCTGGATTATGCGAAAACCGGCGAAAAACTGGTCTTATCTCAAAAAACCTGCGCAATCCATGCTTCTAATAACAATTTTGTAACACACATCTCAAATAATCAGACTCTTGTGGTATTTTAAAGTTAAGCAAGGTGCTGTCCATAAATAAAATGGTGACACCTTTTTTGGCCCTCACTTTCCTTTGTCGCAAAACGTTATATTTCATGAGCCAGCCACCATGTCTAGTAGTCAGAGGAGTCTGACGAGTATCTTTGGTCTGACCGTGATACAATGGCTCCTGGGTTTGAATCCCGACTCAGGCATGGATGTACTTTCACTCTCTCCTGTATTTGTGACTGTATAATGACTGTATTGTATAATGACTGTGTTACGAATGGGTGCCTGCCCTGTAAACGGATCTTATGGCATGTGTGTTGGGCTAAATCGAACCTTAATGGTTCTCGTAAAAACGGAAGACGTATTCCGCCTTAAATAGGGTAGATTTGTATACTCTGGCTCGGGTACCCGAGTGGTTTCAAAAGCAACAACAACACATTAAACGATACTCATAATTTTCCACTTCCGTAGTCACGCTTTTTAGCCCACTTTCCCGATAAAGCGAAGGAAAGACGAACAAAACGTAAAGATGACTTAATGACTTGTTCCAACTGAAAACATGTCAGATTCTGCTATTAGTTACTAACATTGTTTGGTTCCGACCACAAAACAGTTATTATTAGTTAGAAAGACAGATATTACAAGCTATTCTATAAAACTGTGTTTGTTGAAGTACGTATTATAACCTACTTTTCGGTTAGAAAAAAAGAAAAAAAAGGTTTACTATATCTTTAAAATATCAATACGTCAAAAAAAAAAAAAAAATGAAAAAGGTCTAAAATAAAAAAAAAAAAACTAAATAAATATCGAACGATTAAAAATTAGAAAGAAGTGTTTTGATATAAGGAAAATATGTGTTTGTCTTCTGTCAGTATTTTGGTCTATCTGTCGGTCTGTCTGATATCATCCCTCTCCCTAATATATTTTGAGGTAATAGTCCGATTCGCACAAGCTTTTTTTTGCTCAAAAGATCGGGACAATAACATCTCATTCCCGTATTTCACTTCTTCATAATTTTTGCTCAATTTTAAAGAGTTCAAAAAAAAAAATGTATTACTGCCAGCAGGGAATTTTAAGGGCAGTATAGATCTTGAACTTAAAGGCGCATTTAATCCGAAGAAAAATTTGTTGGAAAAGCTCTCAATTAACCATAAAAATGGCTTATTATTACGTTTGAGTAAATAAAAATTAAAAGTTATGCATTACGGGAATGAAAGGCAAATATATGAGCAAAAATTGTATGCCAGTGCAAGAACTTAACTGCTGTACAACATTTTGTTTTGAGTCTCTTTCTTGTTTTGCATGGATGGATGGAACTGAAAATATATCAAAAAAACATTTTCACTCTATGTTTCAAAATTGTTTAAAAATTAAATTATATCACGAGATTAAAAGATCCGTACCCATAGTTCTTTGTACATAACGTATGAGAATAAACCAATGTAGGAACCATTAATAAAACAACAATAAGGCTTTCATTTTTAAATGAACGCAACTTTAACGTGTTTATATAGTAATTATTTGATTATTATTAATATGCTTTTATTAGATTCAGATGGTGGGTTTGTTTGTTTGCATGTATGTATGTAACCCTGAATAAAAGATAAAATTCACGTTCGTTACAAATATAAAAGTAATATATTTAATACTACTATTAATACGAAAGGCTAAACTGTATATGTTTGTTGATGTATTTATTAGTGCATGTAAACTTAGCGAATATTAAACAGTTTTGAAAAACACAGGGAAACCAGTTAGAGTATCATGAAATATAGTTTAACCTTTAGTATTAATGATAGTATTAAGTATATTAGTTTTATAATTGCAAAAGAATGTAGCTTTTATCTTTTAAAAATTTCTCAGAGCGACTTCAGATTTCAGTTATGTTTCGATAAATTGCTTCGAAGAAAGTTTAACTAAGCAATTCTTTTCAGTTTTATTAATTCTAAAAGCGCATTTTGTAGTTTTTTAAAACTATAATTGAATTATTAGATTTATTATTATTACTAATATTATCTGTGACTTTGTTTACAAGCATAATGCAATACCATAAAAGCAGCAAAAAAAAATATTTTCCTTTTCATTATTTCCTGAGTTATTCATAGAGAGGACCAGTCTTTTGGTGGATACAATCCGCTGTAAGAAAAAAAGCTAATCTTGTTAGTTGTCACTTTCTATTGATTCTGGATATTCCGGAAAACTTTTGGCGTTCTGCCAATCTGGTATGCGATAGATTTTTGTTTTTCTCCTAACAAAGGAAGTTCTATTATTACCTTTATCTAGTTGGATATGAAATCATTACGTATATTACTGTGGTTTCTGAGAGATTTGTTGAGAAGATTAGTAGAGAAAAAATTTCCAGAGAAAAGAATTGGCAATTCATGTATTTATGAGTGAAAGCTTAAGAAAGTGATTCAAATCAATTAAAATATTTTTCTTTGTCTATTTACAAATAAATAATGATTAATGAAATGAATGAAAAATGATAGTTAACAAAAATAGAGAGTCATTATATTAAAGCAGTTTGCGAACATCAAAAAACAAAATAAACCATTTCAGTTTCAATTTAATTTACCTTGGGTTTTTTATGGTACTGAATTTCTTACAGCTATAGAAGAAAAAAAGTTTGTGGAAAATAAGACCATTAAGAGCTTTGAAAAAGTTATTATCTTTTAAATCACAATCTGCAAACAGTGAGTAAAGTATTAATTCTAAGGTTTTGTTTTAAATCTTTTCTGTTGGAAATTTTACTGAATCACAATCTCAATCTATAAAAGCACCATACGGTAGACGCTTTATCATTTTTAAAATTAAATTTGTAAACATTTTTTCTTATTATTGTTAAGGAATTCAAATCCACAAACTGTTTTTCATCATTCAAACTCTTAAAATGTGTTGCTTTTTTTTTTTTTGAAAACTTAGTTTTATTACTCCTTCTTATACGAAGAAAAGTCTTCTGATCATAATAAGAATGCTTCACAAAATGAGCAATTAATGCAGTGTAACCTCGATAACTCGGCACTCTAAAGGACAGCAAAAATGTGCCGAGCCAAGCGGGGGTCAACTTACTGAAGTTCCATAATTTCAACTATTGTAGGGTTTTCTGTATTACTTATTTACTAGTGCTTACCATCCACGCTAAAAAAATTAGTTTCAGTAAATGATTTTTCCTTCCTTTCTTTCTTTTTTGTTGTTTGAAAAGAACGTGATAAAATAAACAGGACAGTTTTGAATAACCTATTACACTGTTAAAAATTCAGGAAGCTTTTATGGTAAATGTTACTGTAAAATATAGCGTTTACCGTACAGAATTTTTTTAGTGAATTGTACCGATAAAAAAATTGCAATTGCAGTGCCAATTGATCACCACGTGACTTAGTGTGAGATGCACATGACACCCTATTTCAGCTCTTCTGATGTGTCTCATCTGGTACCGTGGATAGTAAAGCAGTGTGAAAAAATTGGGTCCCAGGTTCGATCCTTGTCGTTCGTATCTTGCGCTTTTTAATTCTCGTTTTCTCTTCCGTAAAATTTTACAATTAAAAAATATTTTACGGTAAAAGTTACTGGCAACATGGATGCCAGTAACTTTTATCGTAAAATTTCAGGATTTTTTTTAACAGTGTAGGAAAAAAATTCCATAATTTTGAAAAGAGAAAAGAGCTTCTTGTCAATCAGGTTCATCAAAATAAAAATCACTGAAAACAGTTTTTTTTATGTATCGTGCTACCTTGCTTCTCTTAGGGATTTTTCTGGGTTCATTTCTCCAACCTCCTTCTGAGACCTAGGAATGGTAACACACACACAAAACAGCACAAAGTGGGGATTTACTCGACACCCCTGAATCCTCCGGATAACAAGGTGCATTGTCTAAAACAGTCTTTTCGAGAAAAGAAAAGCATAAACTACTGATCGAAAAAAATTCAAAATCCTCAGAAATGGTTAATGTGAAATCATATCGGTAGCAAAAATTTAACTAAAATAGCTAGTTGATATTGAGTTAAGGAGGTTGCATATAATTGTGTGTAAAATTAAAGAGGTTTCCAGCCATTGAAATTAACTTTGGACCAACCAACCATTGGAAAAATAAATGTCGACTTACGAAGGTAATCGAGTTTCAAAAGTTTCACTGTTACTGAATTCTTGTGTTTGTTCGTGTCATTTATAAAAAGATATTTTTTTGTAACGATTATAATTATTGATGAGCTCAAAATTATTTTTGATTAAATTATTTCATCCAATGACAAAGAAAACTAATTAACATGTGACTCAGGTAAATAAGTTGCTAAGTGATTAGAAAAGTTAGATCTTCTCGGGAAAAAATAACGTAAGGAAAGTAGATAATTCTTTCCATACTTAGTTGTAAGTCGATAATCGTATAGCTGAAGTGCAAGATTAGCATTAACAGCAAAGGAAAGCGAACTCTTTTTGAGCTGCATGAAATATATTCAGCGATAAACATAAATGATTTCTTGCATCCTCGAATTAGGTGAGAGATTCGTTAAACGTATTTCATACCTCTTTTTGCATATGCCGTTGGTTTTAGTTACAATAAAAAATGTATTTTCCTGCAAATAAACATCTAAACACTGTAAAAAATTAATGTTGTTTATCTGGTATGATAAAAGCTAATTTTATAGTCATTAAATGTAAAAATTTGTCATTTTACAAAAAAAAAAAAAAAAAAAAAAAAACAGTAAAATTTCTACTTTTACAGTACTAAACTGCAAAATTGCTAATTTTACAGTTTATTACTGTGCATTTTACAGTTTTAAACTAAAACTTCTGCTTCCAGTATTATACTGTTGTTTTTACAGTATAATACATATATTTTATAGCAATAAACTGTAAAATTTTCAACTTTACAGTAAAAAAACTGTTAAATTGCTATTGTTACAGTGTATTACTGTGTATTTTACAGTTTTAAATTGGAACCTCGGCTGCCAGTATTATACTGTAAAAAATATACAGTATTATACTGTACTGCATAATAAATAGTATACAGCAAAAAATAAAGTTGTTTTTCCAGTTTAATACTGGCAGCCGAAGTTTCAAACTGTAAAATTTACAGTAATAAAAAACTGTGCAAAATTGCTAATTTTAGATTATTACTCTGCATTTTACAGTAAAGTGTAAAGGGGAAAACTTTTCAGCAATAGTCGTGTCCACTTAATAGAATAGCCATTTTGAAACGAAAAGTTATTATAATAGCCAGGATATTCCCTTATTCAGTTTTAAATTGACAAATAATAATAATTTGGTAAATAGACATTTTATTACGTTAAGCGAAATATTCTTTTAACCGATATTCTATACTAGTGGGTCCGCCCTACTTCAAACCTGTACACATTTGCTATTTGCTCAGAAATTATCTTGAAGTTTAAATGCAATTTCAAACTTGTTCTCAAATTGCTTTTCGTCACTTATTAAAATCGGAGAAACTAAGAACCTTTAATATAAATACTTCTTCCTAAGAACAATTAACTATTACGAAAAGGTTCAGTCCCAAACACTTCCTATGATCTGAGTGTTTACCAATCAACTAAAAAAGAACTTTAAAACTATTCACCAAACTTCTTTTCTATGTGTGTTTTTAGCACTCAAGTTAATTTTTCTTTCCTACTTACAAATAGTTTAACTATCAGATTTATGGTATAGTTATGCATGAAGGAATTCTTAAATAAAGTTAAATCTTTAGAAAAGTGTACTTAACACTTTTTACCCACTTAAGTAGTTGCCCTTATCTTGAAAAGCACATTTGCTTTCCTCGATATGTAGAACTATTAATATTTGTGTTTGAAAAAAAGAAAATATTTGACGTTAAAGAGC
>JAXGGA010023913.1:0-12817 GCA_038373865.1 Uloborus plumipes
CATAAGTCACGTCGTGCCAGCTTTTTCTGAAAGTTTGCAGATTGTATAGTAAAATCAATATCATCTAAAAAAGCTTCGGTCTGACTTAATTTTTGAATAGCAAATCAGAGATAAACAAAAGACTATTTTCTATACACTTTTTGTGACTAAACAAGCAGGAATTAACTGTATTTACTAACAGAAAGGAAGAAAACAGAATGTATTAATTAGTTGAATTGTGTAGCTTAACATTTATAGTAAGAAACACCAATCAGTTTTCTCTAACCAACTACCCGAGGGCCACAATCAGCAGGCTCTTGCACAAATTTCGCCGAGACCGCGGAAAGCTTACAAACTGAGAAAAACATTTTTTAAACTTCGCAATATATATCTTTTTATTATTCTAAAAGAAAAATAAGCCCAGAAAATCTAAAAAAAAAAAAAAAAAACACCACCGAGCGTTTAATAATAATAAAATTTGTGGGATTAGGAGGGCGGAGGGTAGCGCTAACTGGACCACCTCATCTGAAATATTGTTGGATCCTTAATCCGCCTCACCTCCAAAAATTTAAAATATGGCCTTGGAGTGAAAAAGGTTGGAGGCCACAGGTCTATAAAAGGATTCTCATACAAAATGTACACATTATCGATTGTCTCAAGTTCAAACCCGAAAAATAATAAAATATTCCCACTAACCAACGATCTGTAAAACCTCAATATTGCATTTTGAGAACATTATGATTTGACAACAAAATAAATAATAATAAAAAAAAGGAGCACCAATCTGAATTAGAGATGTTTTAAAAATTTCTACTGCAGTAGAATTTTTTAAATCATATCGTTTGTAATATATCATAAACAAATGAATAAGTTTCAAGAATACATCTATTTATCAATCTAAATACAAATGAATGGTTTAAGTTTAAAAATCAGAAATTTTTAAAAACATAAGTAACAGGACCAAATTTTGAGCGCTGATTACATAGGGAAAAAAGCGAACTTACTCTATTATGTTTGATATTTTAGGGATGCACAGAAAATAATAATTCTAATATTAATTAATATTGTAGCGAACTTCTACTTTCCAATCATGGATAATGGTGGCTCAGTGGTAGAGTTCTCGCCTGCCATCGGGACAACATGAGTTCGAACCCCAGCCAGGGTGAATTGACTTTGTTTTATTATAATTTTCTTTCCACTGTGTTCTCGAATGTTCTATTAATTTCTGCATCTTTCCGAGTCTAGAATGTTCTAGAACTTTCCTAAATTGTATATAAGTAAAAGCATGAAACTTGGTAGGTTTGTAGACAATGTATAAAAAAATATTTTTAGAAGGGGAGCCAATCGGAAATCCCCCCAAACTCCTTTTAGCGGCCATTTTTGGTCCAAAACTAGAAATAGCGCTTTTTTGTAAATATTATTATTATTTTCTTCTTAAATCATTGGCTATGTCATTACATAGGCGTTTATTGTATTTTTTATCGTTTAAAGCTCCACTTAGAGACTAATTTTAAAAATAACCACCCAAAAATGCTTTTTTTTGGCAAATCGATATTTTTTAAGAATAAATTCGTGGAAGTGAATTCCCTCCCCCCATAAATGCATAAATGGTTTAAGAATGTAAATATACATTAAATAAATGTTGAAAAAAAAAGTAGGGTGCCGGTTATCCGGATCCTAATTGACCGAACTGTCCAATTATCTGGTCATAATACCTCTCATTTTTATGACTAAGCACACATCATCGAAAATGTTCCCCAAGGGTACAAAAGCATAAGAACCTTGAGGGAAAAGTTAATGTCAAGATAGCATGATTCTACCAAAATAAAATTTAAAGTTTCAATTTCAGAAATTTTAAAGTTTTAGTTTTAAATTTATTTTTCCTCTAATTTTTATTATTGTTGCCGTTGTTGATATTTTTTCTTCAAATATGGTAGTTCATTAGGTGACGAATATTTTCCAGTGTGTTTATCATTGGTAACATGTGTCATTGTTCATATGTTCCCGTAAATGCTATTTATATGGATCGAGATTAGGACACATGCTCATATTTTTACAAGTTACGGTTTCTTATAGGGGCGATTCTCTGTAAACTCGTCATTTTTCACACGAAATCTGTCCGCGCACGGTTTTTTGAAATGTTCGTATAATTATAATACTATTGCACAGAAAATGAATCTATTACTTTAGTTTGAAAGAGGGCCAATTGAAGTTTGTGTTTTTCTGATAAATCATGATAGGGAGTAAGTCCCCCACTTAGTATAACTAGGCAGGGGACTGTGCCATGTGACTGTGTTTTTGCTCTTTGTTGCGTAATATCTGCAAAACTATTGGAACATAATTAGTTACGAGACTACCAATAAATTGAGGCACAAATCGTGGACATAATAACTAATATGTTTTATAATTAAATTAATTGACATTAATTAAATCACTTCCCAGAGGACTGTTTTCGCAACGATCACGATGCATACTTTCAGCACAAATGTGGCTCTCAAACTAAGCAAAGTAGCGTTTCAACACCGTTCTCGGCGATTTCGTCAAATTCACACTGATTACTTTAAACTTCATGCCAAAAAGAATTTGCAAAAGTTATAGATTTTTCTTATTACAGCTGTGAATTTGTTGCAGGGGACTGTTTGAAAAAACTCCGGACAGAATTTACATGACAATTTTAAGTTTTAGAAATAAGTAATTATACCTTATTTCATAAGAAAAATATAGCTTCATTATTCTATTTTTAGATATTAATTGTCAAATTTATGTAGTGTTAATAGGTTTTTTGAAATACTATCTTTAACAGTCAGACTATGGGATTGGGACAGCCAGGGGACTGTGTTTTTGGCGCTTAGATAATTTCTAGAAAAAAAAATTAAATTGTTATCACTCCAAATACAATTGGGCCACAAAATATGGATGCTTTACTTGTATTAAGAGCGATAATTACTTTATTACACTTTATTATTTTTAAAATACTCAGTCCGGACAGCCAATTACCAGTTTACAGAGGATTGCCCATAGTCTTATGGTTTCTTATAGTCTTATGTTCAAAAGTATTGTTTTAAATGCATTTATTTTAATTTTGTTTAAGTGTTAAAGTTTAAATGGTAAACTTACTGGTTAAAAGTTTAAATGGCATGGTTAAAGCTTTAATGATTTAAAAGTTTAAATGGCAACCTGGGGTTATGTTTGGTAAAAACAACCCCAGGAAATGTTGTTTTTACCAAAATTATTACAACAGATATTTACTGGATTAAATTTATTTTCTGTTCGAAATTAACTCAAAAGAAAAACTATTGTGCCCTGCAGCAACTTTAAATGTATCAGTCTTGTACTGAGGTTATGAAACAATGTTCGAAATTCTGTCAAAACAGGCAAAAATTAGGCAATTATCAGACTTCGTAAATGTAGGTAGATTTAAATTTGAAGAATTATTTGTATCAGAAAAATTTAATGAAAAGAGGGATAAGTGGCATAAATCTTGTAGCCTGAGGCATAACAGTACAAAAGTCAGAAGAGCTGAAGAAAGAAAAAGAAAGGAAAACTTTGAAGAGTGCCACGTAAGTAATCATTTTGAAGAGGCTTCAGTTCAGTAGAAGAGAAAGAAATGCACTTCATCCTTTCCAGATTTGTATTTCTTTTTTGATAAGCCTGGTGAAAATAGACATGAGTTACATCTAGTTCTGACGAAATCAGTTGACAGAAAATACGAAATTGCTTGTTGGTAAAAGCAGACGGTACGCTTACTGCTGAGTTGGCGTAAGCTGACATAATAGCTCAAGAATGCAAGTACCACCGTACTTGCATTCGTAAAACTTTACTTGTAAAACTTTATCACTCATGAAGGACAGCAAATGATTGTTCTGAGGAAAATATTTATTCACAAATTGAATTAATTGCCCTACACCGAGTAATTTCTTACTTGCAAAAACTTAGAGTTAACAAAGGTGATAAGTATCCAATTTTCAGAATATTCGTTCTACTAAAATATTATTCTGAAGGAATAGAAAACTTATGCTACAACATAATTTATCAATCGAAATTAAATTTGCTAATGGGGGGCAATACTGGGCTGAGAGCAAAGATATTATCACACTTCGGACATGGACATATGCATGCAGAGAAATCAGACTTTGAATATGTTTTAATTTGTAAAGGTAAGTGAATCAATATGTGTCTCCAGTACTAGCAGTTTCAAAGATGCTGTTGCAAGTGACATGATAACGAATTCCACTAGGACACGCAGTTGAAAGTCAACTGTCAGCGTCGAAGGCGGATTTGAAGAGTCAGCAAGAAACTGTTGATCCTCTTAATACTTCTTCAGGCTTTCACGGCCGGCGTCAATATGAAGAGGTATTTCCGGGCTTATAGGCCGTGGTCGATGAGAAAAATGAGACTCAGTCTCAGCAAACTGCTCACTGATGATGTCGACCGCAGTGTCCGACGAAACGTTTGGGACTCATTTTTCTCATCGACCACGGCCTATAAGCCCGGAAATACCTCTTCATGTTCATCCTCTTCTTCCGTACTTTTAAATAACTTGTTATATGGTACTTGCAATATTGATGGTCTTCCTTCTCAACCATTACTTGCAATTTGTCAGTTGTATTTAATATGCATGTATATATACTTCAAACAAATTAACAAAGCAAACTATCAAGCATCAAGTAAACAAGGAACAACCAATACCTGTTTATTTGGCCATGAAAGTACACGAACAGACTAGAAGAAAATGTCTTGTTGATAAAATGCATATTTTGGAACTTTTTATTTCTTACCCAAGGCTTCTAAAGATTTCTACTGGACTCTGCAAAGCATCAGTTAAACAAATTGATAAATATAAAACTACATTTCCCTCACATTTCAGGATCTTTGTTTTTACACCAGCCGCGCACGATAATTTTTATTATAACTCTAGTAGTGCAACAAACAAGGACTCTTTCCATATAACAAGCATTTCAATGTTTCAGCCTGTGCCATTTCAGCAGCAAGGCTCAAAAATTCCTCTTATATTTCCCGAAATACCATCTTCTAAAAAAGTCGCTCAGTTACCACATCAGGTATATCATTATTTGTAAATCCAGCATATCTTTCAGTGAAGGAACCACCACAATCTAATTTTGATGGATTAAATAAGTCAGAAATGCTTTTCATAGAAACTAAATTAACAAATGAATTCTTGAAAGAGGTGAAATGTCTTAAGCGAATTTACGTCATGCAAGTGTAAAACAAACTGCTCTCAAAAACTTGTTGGTGCTTCAAAAATGGACTGTGTGTACCAATGTGTAAATTCTGCAATGGAAAATGTTGTATATCTATGTAAATTACTAGCCAGTTCAATTACGTAAAATCAGCTTGTATATATAGCCATTACACATAATCATTGTATATAATTACTTGCTCAGATTTATATTGAAATTCAGTTGTTTCTTTTGTTATAAAGGGTTACTTTTCAATAACAGCACAATATGATAAGTAGTAGAGATGTTGCTTAATTAACACAGCACTAAACTTTTTATTACAGCAATTATTTTTTTTCTTCTCTCATCTTTTAGAATTAGAGAACAAACTCCTCAAATCGTTTAATGAGAAAAAAACTTGAAATTTGTTTTAAAGCTTTTTCTTTAGAATTTCGCAGATGTATAAAAATATGATCGTGCCTCCCCCTCCCCCCTATTTTATAGGTGCAAGCGTAACTTATAATCCTGCTGAATGTGAGTGAAATTTCCATGACATTGCGCATTTTTTTTCAAAATGTTTGAAGTTTTTTTATTACTTTTTTCGTCCATAAAGAAAACTGGTTTTATTTTAATTAATCAAAGATAAATATTCATTCTTAAGTAACAATTCAAACGGTTTTTTTTAAGTTTTGAAAAAGTACTAGCTTTGCTTATGATTTTTAATTTCTGTTTTTATTTTCAGTTTTGCAATAAATTTTTATGAGTAAGTTTTAAAAAATATGTTCGAGTTTTCCAAAGTTTCGGATTTTTGGGGTTCGGATTGCTGGGATTTTAATGCAATTCCATTGTTTGTCTTTAATATAGTGCTTTCAAATACAAAGTTGGACACCCTTAAACCGGCCCCTGAAAACAATTTGGAAGATTTTGATCAATTTCAGTTTTTTAGGAAAAAAAAAACGAATTTTTAATGAGTACTATTAAAATTAATCGGTTTTAAGCTATTTTGACGGCTTTTTAAACTTTGTTTAACATAATTGAACTCTAATAAGATGATAAAAAAGGTGTTTTTTGAAAAAGAAATAAGAAAAGCAATTTCGGTTTTTTAGACCAAAAATGGCCGCCGGAGAGGTTTGGGTGGGAATTTCGGAATGACTCCCCTTCTAAAAATGTTTATAAATACATTGTCTACATGCATACCAACTTTCATGCTTTTACCACAAAATGCAGTTTCCGGCTATATTTTGGACCATAGCCCCTCTACTAATTTGCTTCGTACACTGTAAAAATATACTGCTGTTTTTTCAGCATAATACTGGCCAGCAGAGGTTCCAGTTTCAAACTGTAAAGTGCAAAGTAATAAACTGTAAAACTAAAAATTTTACAGTTTATTACCATGAAATTAGCTGTTTTATACTGTAAAAAAACAGTATAATACAGGCAGCAGAAGTTCCAGTTTAAAGTTCAGAAATTAAATAATACTATAATATTAAAACCTCTTATTTATAATGACTGCAAAAAAAATTGGTAGACTTCAGATAATTATTCTCTGTGTAAGCGATTTTCTTCAACTTGGCTTTCATTATCTTAGAAACCCTATTGATTTTTTATCGTTGTTACTTTGCCCTACCTAGATAGCAAGTGTACAGACAAGTGCATGAAAAATTGAACATACCTGTTGCTTTTCGAGTGGGGAAAAATTTCCGCTCGTTTTGATTGCCATAATCTACGGGTGGAGTCATTTTCAGAAGGAGAATATAGCCTCACTTGCACGTGAACGCGTTCGATTTTAAAAAATGTTGTGGATTTGTTTGGTGGTAAGCATGGCCATCTTTGGTAAGTTTTAACCATTTTGTTTTCTTAGTTTATTGTTCTTATTTTTAGTTTTTATGATGGAATGTTATGATTGATTTGTAATATTGCAAGTTTTCGCCATTTTTATTTGTGGATGCACTGTAAAAAATAAATTCTGTTTTCACAGTATGATACAGCTAATTTATAGTAATAAACGGTAAAAATTGCTAATTTTACAGTAATAAACTGTCAAATTGCTCATTTTACAGTACTAAACTGTAAAATTGCTAATTTTGCAGTAATTAACTCTAAAATAGATAATTTTAGTTTATTACCGTTCATTTTACAATTTTAAACTGAAACCTCTGCTGCCAGTATTATACTGTTGGTTTTACAGTATAATACAGCTAAATTTTACTGCAATAAACTGTAAAATTTCTAACTTTACAGTAAGAAACTGTAAAATTGCTAGTTTTACAGTTTATTACTGGGCATTTTACAGTTTTAAATTGGAACCTCGGCTGCCAGTATTATACTGTAAAAACAACAGTTCCTTTTTTGCAGTGTACCCCAAAGAATATTTGAGCTAGTGTTTAGCTTCACCGCGCCTTTGAAGTTGTCGCTGCTGATTCCTTGTGATGTTTGTGTTTATAAGGTTTGATTACACTGAAAGCCCTGAAAAAGCGTTTGACCTAGTACCCCGCACTATCTTAATGGGGTCTTGTTAATAACTCAATGATCTAGAACAAGGGTGACCAACCTCTTTGTTAAGAGTGCCACTTTCTGGAAAAAGAATAGTTCGATTTGTCGTTTTAAATTTTTTCGAGGTATTAAAAAGTATTAGAAAAAATCTGGTATGGACCCCACACTACTTCCTTTTACATGTAAATTTCTTAGTAGTTGCCTTAAGTGTTAAAAAAAGTGCTTGGAGTGAGCAAGGTAACAATTCAAATATTTACTCCCCTAATCTGCCACGAAACAATGCAAGAAATATTTTTCAATGGTTAATTTTCTAAATATTGCTGATTTTAATATCGTTCAGTGAATTTTTCGCAAAATATCACCAATAGCGCCAAGTTGAACCCAAATTCAAAAAATAATTTTTTCGCCAAATTTGTCGCCAACTTGGCGATATACGCCAAGTTGACGTCAAACACTTGGAGACCAAAAGCTTGGCGACATATCGCCAAGTGGTCGCTCCAATTCATATCGCTTGAGTCTGCATTGAAATTAACACTGATTTGCCCCAAAAAAGGGGTAAAACACCCCCTTGGGAACATTCGAATGCAACCACAAGGGGAGGTGCACAACTAGACCAACCTCAAAGCCTACATACTAAGCTAGAAGCTTCTACGGCATATAGTTTTTGAGTTATGCGACACACATACATACATACATACGCACATACGTACATACAGACGTCACGAGAAAACTCGTCGTAATTAACTCGGGGGTGGTTGAAAAGGATTTTTCGGCTGCTTATATGTTGATAGGTACATATGCACGTGCTGATAGGTCGAAAAAACTACTGAACATTCATTCGGGGTGAGCAAAATCAAAATTTAGACTCAAATTTGAGTGATTTTTTTTTTCGCGATCACAATACTTCCTTTACTACGTAAAAGGAAGTAAAAAGTGATTAAAAAAAAGTCATTAATAGAGTGGTTTTGTGGTTTCTACTCAAATTGAACTTTTTTTAGTTCGAGTAATGGAAAAGCTCGTCAATTTTAGACTTAAATAAAATGCGAACTGGAGCTTGTATTTTATTAAAACTGCACCAAACAGGAAGACATTTCTAAGTTCCTTAATACAAAAAGCATCTATGGAGAAGCTTTAAGAAGGCACAAATCATAATGTTCTTCGGCAAACATCGAAATTATTGTTTGTCATTCGTATAACAAATAAATAAGCATAATTATGCATTGTCTATAATGTAAGTTTAAATTTAAAGCTAATGATTAGTACTAGGGATGCAACGATAAGCAAATTGGATTATTACCGATTACTGATTAATCAGCTGATGAGAATCGGCCAATTAAATGGCAGAGCCGATTGGTGATCATGAATAGGGTTCTTAATTCTACTAATTTCTCCATCACTTTTTTTTTTCTTTCACAATTTCGATTTTAGGAAAAATTACTAATTTATTTCTGAGTGACTATTTATTGTTTTCTATTTTCCTGGTTTTCAGAAAATAGTTTCAAAATTTCATCAAAATTCTTCGAATCAATTTTCATCTACTTAAAGTTACATTTTGTCAACTATACATGAAAATGTAAGAAAATAAGGTGGATGCTATGGTGGGCGTAGGCTAATTTAGGAGCACGTGTAATATTTTTTTTTCCAATTATTGGTCGCCATTTAATCCAAGACTTTTATTCTGTGTGAAAATTATTAGGTTATCTAAAAGCAACTGTGCAAAGGATGAAAAATTTATTTCCTGTTAACAAATTTATTTATCATAGTTTTTCGTTGAAAGTACACTTAAGAAACTGAATCGAAAAAATATTTGTTTGCCGATAAATTGGCCCAATTTCGCCGAGAATAAATAATCGGCAAAGTTCCCGATAATGACCGATTAATCGGTGCATCCCTAATTAATACTTGCAATATTGTAGTTCAGAAATTTTCTGCACATTCTTCTCGTGTTGTCTCTATGTTATGGTTATACAGTACAGTACACACATCTATAATTCTAACTAGTTATTATAATAACTATTTTTTGGTGTCATAATATTTCAATTACTTATAAATTTATCACAAATAAGATTTTAAAAGTTTTCGTTAAATGTCGGTAGATGTTTTAAAATTCAACAATATTGCTGAAGACGACATTATTTTCTCTTTTAAGGGGGAAAAAATAAATATTTTTATAGGTATACACTGCAAAAAATAACTGTTGTTTTTACAGTATAATACCGGCAGCAGAGGTTCTAGTTTAAAACTGTAAAATGCACAGTGATAAACTGTAAATATAGCAATTTTACAGTTTATTACAGTAAAGCAGCAATTTTATAGTTTATTAGTGTGAAATCAGCACTTTTACAGTTTATTACTGTAGAATTAGCAGTTTTTACAGTTTGTTACTATAGAATTCGCTGTATTATACTGTAAAATCATCAGTTTTTTACAGTGTATAACAGAAAAATAAAGATAGGAGCTTCTTCACTTGACATTGGAAAAAAGAAATGTATATTTGTGAAATACAGAAAGACTGTAGTACTGTCTCCAGTACAATTTCCTTGAGTTGAAGAAAGAATTTCTAAGAATGCTAGGCTGCTGCACTCAAGCTTAAATCTTTGTTTCTTCATTGTCCAAATATTGTTCAATTTTTTAAATATTTCAGGCAGTGCTTCAGCAGAAGGGGAGGATCTTGATGATTTAAAGTGCAACTTAAAAATATGTGGAGCTGAACTACTCAGTTTTGAATCTTTTAGTTTTTCTAAGCTATTCAGGTACTGTTGTATAAATCGCTTTTGACCATTGGTTTTACTTTTAGCAATTCCCTTTGATGTATAACATTACGTTTTAATACTTATGTTCAAAGTGTAAATGATAAAATTTTTATTGCTTTAACTTAAAAAAAACTCTAAGTGTTTAAGGTTTTCAAAATTAACATAGATGAATGCTTTAAAATTTCATTTTTTATTTTTTGTAGTAAATTTGTACCGCCGAATAAAAGTAATGATTAAAATATTTTGCCAATGAAGTATTTTTTATTTTATTATTCAAAATATTTTTCATCAAATAAATAAATAAATATGCTCATGAATGAACCTCCCGAAAGGTATTTTTTGAGATTTTTCCAATGAGACCAGAATTGAGAAGATCAGATAATTATTTGAAGAAAGAGCTATTTTACGCTAATTTTGGGCCCTTAAATTGAAATTCGAACAGACGGGTACTTTTTTGGGGTTCGAAAACCCCCTCAACGACCCTACCCGGGTGGCCAAGTACCTCCCTGACAAATTTGGTCCAGATCCGACGTAAACTGGTTTTGTATAGGGAATACACCACACATACATATTCTCTGTTTTATTTACACGGATTTACTCAATGTAATAATCACGTTAACGATATCTTATATAGTGGTTCCCAACTTTTTTCACGTCGCAACCCCTTTCTAACTAACTAAACAAACCGCGACCCCATATGCTCCCCCCCCCCCCCAACGTAACTGCATATGTAATTTTTCGAAATACTAGTCCTAAAATTGCAGTTTATACTATGTCTAGTGATAGAAGAAGATGCTCATAAAGTTTCATGAGCAGCTTGAGCCCGGAAATTTTTTTTTTCGTAAATTTCTCGAAATTGAATTCTTAGATATGAAGTTTTAGACATGAATAAAGAGGAAGGGGTGGGGGGTCAAGAGCGCTCTCTAAGATTTATAAAATAAATTATCATAAGAAAAAACAGTTGTGGACAATTTTTGTTAATTTTAAGGGAAGGGATGGTGTTAGGTACTCTCCATCGGAAAATTGAGGTTAGAAACGCAATTATAAGGCCATATATTTTCTAATATTAGAAAAAAAATTTGGGTTCAGAGACTCTCCCCCGAAATTTTCGAAATTAGAGTCTCAAAACGACATTTTAAGCGATTTTTAACAATGTGTGCGTGGGGAGAAGGGGCATTTCCCCGGAATTTTTTTAAAATTTAAACTTAAAATATGCGAGAGTAGTTTATCCTTAATGACGAGGGGAAATGTTCAGACTCTATCCCGGACTTTTTGTCTTCAAATTTATCCCCTAAAAATGCAGTTTTAGACGATCTTTAACTATGTGGAGACCGTGTGTGCTTAATATGTGAGGACCGTAGACACTCTACTGGAATTTTTTTCCCAATTGAAGCTCTAAAATTCCAATTTTTGGTTACTATTCACATAGTTAAAGAACGGGATTTTGTTCGGGACTCTGCCTCGGAATCTTCTCTAAATAAACTCTTAAAAAAGTCTCAGGCAAAGAGATGGGGTGCATAGACTCTCTACGAGAAACTATTCGAAACAGCTCCAAAAATGTAACTTTAGTCGATTTCACTTGAGGTTTAGAAGAGGTGAAATCAGGAAAATTTGTAGAGATTAAAGTAATTAAACTGTAATTTAAGATAACCTTAGAAGACGACGGGGAGATCATGGGCTGTAGTTTAGGGGGAGGGGGAGTGTGATACAGTCCCATAGATCTTCTGGATTCACCACTGAGCTCAACTTTGGATGCTATTTATAATTGTTTCCATTGTTTCCCTATCTATATATTAGTTATTAAACTCTATAATAATATTTTTTTAATCTAATGGTAATGTCGCGACCCCATGATAATTGCTTCGCGACCCCATGCGGGGTCGCGACTCACAGATTGGGAACCACTGTCTTAATGTGACCTTCCTCCTGCAGGAAGCTAGAAGTTGCGAACTTCTGCGTGAAGAACTGCACGCCTCCGGTGGTCCACGAATTCTACCAGGGCATCATCTACGCCATAACGAAGAGAATTCCCGGGCACTGCTCTGGAAGCCAGTGTGTAGATAAGAACCGTAAGTATGTTGTTCAAACTCAACTGCTCAGACTCAAATTATTATGAAAGTTTGGCGGCTAGGTGACTGAAATTTTGGTTGCGTAATGCCTTATCTGCCACCTTTTCTTTATCAGTTGTATCGAAGCAGAAACTTGCTTTGCTGTTCGAAAGGAGATAATTCTTTGTTTTATTTTACTTTTCTTTCGGCAAAGGTTTTCGAAAAATTTCTTATGCAGTGGCGGTTTTACCCCTAGAGCAAGAATTATACTTGGTTACTTTAAAATAGGCGTAACATATTTAGAAATTTTGCGTCGTCTCCATGGAAACCGTGCGAAAGAAATACAGCTCCGCTCTTTTTTTTA
>JAXGGA010023914.1:0-12814 GCA_038373865.1 Uloborus plumipes
GCTCATTTGACTTATAGAAACTTACAGAGTGGTGTAGTGACTAAGACGCTGGAATCGCACGTCCAAAGGAGCGGGATCAAACATCCTGGCTCCAGCCTGTGGATATTCAAGCTGTAGAAATAATGCCGCATATGATTATGCGGCATGTAAAAGATTCCTAGAGTACTTGTTTTTCATGGAGTATTTTCTTGGCGAAGTTAAATTCCTGGTGTATTTTCGCATTAAATAGGGCTTAGGTGCCTCCGTCAAGTGGAGAAAGAGAAGCAAAACTCTCGTGGCAATAGCATTTCGCCGATAGTGGTGCCACATGAAAGAATGGTTGCTGGTCTCGGGGAATGCACCAGGTTCTGCAAATGGTTAACAGCCAAACTCAGCCCCATTTAAAACAAACAAACTTATAGAAACACTTACAGCAGAAAGACAAACTTATTTTAAACACAAGCAATTTTATACAAGCCCATATATGACGAATCAAGAAATTAATCCGCAGTCTACGGCTCGTGCTAAGTCTATCTTAATCACTCCCGTTAGCAAACTGCTTTACTGTACAGCTGGACTTCACCAGATGGTAGAGGTGTTAAGCTTGAGGCTACAGTGGCGAGGTACAGATTAATAGCAAAAATTCCATCATGATGGGCATCAAGCTGCGATCTAACCCTGACTTTATGTCCCCTGTATTTTGACCCCTGTATGTTTTTTAAAAAATATATTAAGAAAATTTTCGAAAGAAAATAAGTTGTTTACTGTAAAGATTTTAAAATGCATGATTTTTGCATTCAATTTTCCCCCACAGCCTTAGACAGGATTAAAAAGAATTTATAAAGTTCATAGATTGTCAAAAGTAGAAAGTATAGGATGCTTACATGTAGTTTTACATTACAGTACACTACTACTGAAATCTACAGTTAAAAGTTCAGAAAACTTTTCTGGTAAATAGTAGGGGAGACTGGGGACGGTTGTGACGCGGGGCGGTTGTGACAGTCGTCATATTAGCTAAACCATAATTAATACCTGGTTGAAGCAAAGAGAGAGAGTATCAGCATGTTTGTCTGATTGTGTGTCAAAACATTGCGGTAGCCATCGAGCGACATTAACGCTAGCAGAGGGGTTGGTTACTTTTTAACAGTCAAAAGTAAGTTTTTTTGTTCGATGTCTTTTAGTAATTCCTGTTGAATGGGTACAGATAGAGAAATGAAAGTTTTCTCCCCGTTAGTAGTGAACCTTAATAGTGAAATAGCAGTGATTACTTTTTGTGTAGGCTATTTTGTATTGCCATGGAGATTGCTGTTTTCAAAAGTAGTGGGTTGGGGTCAGTTGTGACAAATTGCGTGGGGACGGTTGTGACACGAGTAAAACATGTTTTTATCATTTGATTCCCATAATACGCTTGGAGAAGACAGAAATAGGGCAGTGTGACCTAATTATATATAAAGAAGCTTATAAAGAAGTGAAACTTTTTTTTTTCTTTCGGACAGCTTTGGAAATGCAACGTTAAGCGTAAGTCTTTGCTACGAAACATTCATTCGTAAACGCGGTGGAGCCGGCAGGCGTTGTCACAATGAAAACAACGCGTGCATAGGTTATATTGCTCACAATAAAGTGCTTTTGAGCTAACATATACGCTGAAAGCAGATATGAGAGTAAAATGGCTACTGAGAAATGGTTCCGTTCATTTATGAATAAAAATGTCTCACGTCTGTTCGTGTAGCTCATGCAACTAGCCTTTCAAGAGTAACAAGCTTCAATAAAACAAATAAATGTGGAATCTTTCTTCGATACTTGAGAATTGTTATGAACAGACATGGTTATGACCCACAGGATGTGCATAATGTTGCCAAAACAGACGTTACGAAATTCCAAAAAACCTGATATTTTTGTAAGACTTGGTATAAGACTACTTCAACTGAACGAGACACATTGTTAAATGTTAAACTTTCCCAGATGAAGGTTATGATGAATTACGTTTAATATTACTTAAAATTAAAAGTGATCTAGACTGTTTTGCTGTATTTTTGAACTTGTCACAACCTACCCCAAGCACTGTCACAACCGCCCCTGGGGTGGGGTCGGTTGTGACATTTTTTCCTTTTTTGTTTAATTTGGTCCTGTGAATTAACTATTGTACTTAGGGAGAAAATTCAAGTGTTTATAAGCAGGCAAATAAACACTTTAACATAAAAACAACTTTAAACCAGCTCACAGGTATTGCTAAGGGATCTATGGGGGAGCAAATGAAAATTGTCACAACCGTACCCAGTCTCCCCTACTGTAAAATGTAGTGTTTACAGTACAGATTTTTTTTCCAGTAAATTGTTCCGAAAACGATAAGCGATGGTAGCTCCAACTGATATAACACGTGACTTACTGCATGAAACATCCAATATCCCACTTCCGCTCCCCTAATGTGTCCTATTTCATATCATGGTAGATAGCAAATCAATCTGAAAATATGAAGTCCTGGATTGAATCCCAACTGTTCGGATTTTGACCTTTTTAACTCTCGTTTTTTTTTCTACCGTAAAATTTTGCTGAAAAATAGAACTTTACGGTAAAAAGGACTGGCCACATGAATGCCAGTACATTTTACAGTAAAATGTCAGAAAAACTTTTAATAGTGCACAATGAAGCTGTTTAAAACGCAATCGTTATATGTCCACCAATAATATCAGCAGTTAAAATAAGAAAATTAATTAAAAAGATATAAAAACTATTGAATACTGTAAAATGGGGTGTATAGGAACAGCGGGGTCAATCGGAACAAAACTAACCGATCGTACAAAGAAATTCTTCATAAATATACTATTGGGTATTTTTCGCCATTATTATTTTTTTTTTTCGAAAGGTAAGATCATAGGAAGTCGGAAAAAATTACTTTTATCAATCTGGCAACGCTACTGGCTTCTAAGGAGGGCTGCACGTGGAATGCTAGAAAACATCCCGTTTTCATAGACTGCAAAACTTCATACGTAAGAACAAACCTTCTCATATTTTAAACCTAAGAGTGGTATGTTTCAATTGTGCATGTATCTGAACAACAGAATACCACATTAGAATTTACATTTTTTTAAATTGTGTCATAAAAATGAAGAATTCTGAAAAATGCCATAGGAAAAAAAATTGCGGGGTGAATCGGAACACCTTGTTCTGTTTTTCCAATTCAATCCCTATTTAAAGGAAACTGCTTGAAAACTCAAGATTCTAACTCCAATTTCTGTAGTCAAGACAAGAACAAGGATTTATTACTGTCTATCCCTTCTTATGAGCAACTAGATCTTAGAATGACAGAAATTTGCAGATTTAAAAAGATTTTTGCTCCAGGAGACTTTGTTTTACTTAAAATACATGGGAGAAATTCATACAAACTTTATGTGTCGAAAGTCCAGCACACAGACAGTGATGAATAAGTGGGAAAATACTACAGGACAATCCCCAAAAGCCAGAGATTTTAAGAAACTAAAGAAAAGGCAGCGTTTATCCCAGAAGACGTTATGAAAAAACTTAAGCCAAGTCACAACTGCAAGTTTTAAGGACAAGTACATATTTGTGGACGACATGAGTGTCTTCAATATAGACAGAATGACAGAAATTTGCAGATTTAAAAAGATTTTTGCTCCAGGAGACTTCTTTTTACTTAAAATACATGGGAGAAATTCATACAAATTTTATATGTCGAAAGTCCAGTACATAGACAGTGATGAATAAGTGTGAAAATATTACAGGACAATCCCCAAAAGCCAGATATTTTAGGAAACTAAAGAAAAGGCAGCGTTTATCCCAGAAGATTTTATGAAAAAACTTAAGCTAAGTCACAACTGCAAGTTTTAAGGACAAGTACATATTTGTGGACGACATGAGTGTCTTCAATTTATGTTAAATCTTTGTATTTCAATTAAAAAGCATTTCTTAAAAGTAATTTTAATTTTTCATAAGTTCAAAATTATTTTGAATTTTGACAAATCATAAACGCTTACTGGTATGGAAAATAAACTTTTATTTGACAGTAACTATCTGTTCTTATTCTTCCCCATCAATATTACTCACGCTTGTGAGACCTATTACAGGTTAAATTGAAAAAAAATAATAATTTTAACATGTGTTCCGATTGACCCCTATCAGCGGGGTGATTCGGAACACCCATAATTTCCTATATATATATAAATAATAACTGTTCGAAATGTTTTGTCATTGCTTGGAATATCAAAAGCAAAGTAAGACCAAAGTTTTTACACCAAAAATCGAATTGAAAAAAAATCTTTTAACTACTTTTTTTTACAATCAAATCTGAAAAGTGTACTGATTCACCCCATTTTACGGTACTCAATGTAAACAATACAAATGCAATATCAGTAATGTCTCTCTTTTGAAGGGGTGCGTATTTTACTTCAAAGTAGCACGTAAAGATGCATTAAGAGCAATATTTGTTACTTAAACTCATTTACATGATTGAATAAAAACTAGACTTTAACTCATTACTTATGCCCATTAAAGTTCGAACACGTGATAAAAGGAATTGCACTTAAGTCTTACGATTAAAGCGATTCCCGTAAAATGGCAAAATTACTCTTGCCCACAAAACTTCATGTCGTACTAATCCTCAAATTACCCTTTCAATCAGTGTCATTACGTTGTAGCATCTTAAAGTAATTCTTCTAACTTGTGTTCTAAGTGGGTCTTAGTACGCAGTAATGCATCAAAAAGCTTTTAAATGACTAATCATCGAGATGAACGCAATTTAGATTAATGCAATCAAGACTTTAATTGCAGCATTTAAATCAGAAACTTCAAGGAACGGTGTTTGAAAAAAAAAGTGATTAGTTTTGAATGAGAAAGAACTAATTACATGCGAGTATGTCACAGACAAGTAATTTCATATGTTAGGGTTTATTTCAAACTTTGAATTAAGACTAAAAAGAAATGAAAAATGTATCTCAAAGCTTTGATTAAGTTCTACGGAGAGAATAATTTAGAGATTGCTGCTATTATAATAATTGTGAAATTAATAATGCGAAATTTTAAAAGTTTCAGAATATTAACTTTGCTCGATTTATTGCGAACTGATCGCTCTTTCCTTGGGTAATACTTTGAATTTATTTAGAATTAATGCAAAAGACTAATGTCCATTTAATAAAAAAGCTTAGAATTTAAACTTTTACAATAAAGTAAGCTTAGATAAGCTCATGTGATTTCTTTTAGTTCAATTTTGAATAAATGTAAAGGTTTAAATTTTAAAATTTTACACTTATTCACTTTATAGTTGCACAAAAGTTAGTGCGAAATATGTAACTTTTGCACAAAAGAAAAAAAACTAACAGATTAAAGTTTGCGCTAAGATTATCTGTTCTTTCAACATTCATTGTAAATGTTTTCCAACGTAATTCTGAGATTATGAGATTAGAAGTTTATAACTATAAATGCGTGACAAACATATTACGACAAATTAAATAAACTTTCCCACTTATGTTTGCTTGTATTTTTACTGCTCATAATATTAAAAATCATTTGCAATTATGATATTTTCTATGATAAAAAATGACGTAAAGAAAAATTTTAGAAATCGAATACACAAAAAAAAAGTTTTACGCAAGGGTTTGGTATCAAATAAAACTCTTTGCAAAATAAAGAGAATATTCTGTTATTTCGAAATCCCTGATTTTATTTTCAGCTTCTTTTTATTTGTACTCGAAATGTTTTTATTATTTGTACTTGTTTTAAAAAATGTTTCCGTTGTTTTTCTTATAGACCCAGCTGGTTCTTTTCCCGACTGGTTTCTTATTATTAAAGTTCATGGAACAGGAAAAAACCTCAGTATATTCAACCTTGCTTTACTTCGTTTCATTCCTATTTTCAAACCGACTTTCTTCTTATAGTTATTTACAAAAGTAAGCTAATCTTCTACAGATACACGGAAGGAAAGTTTTCAGAAATCAAAAGTTTGTTACATTTGGATGCGAATATCAATTGTTTCAAGCACATTCAAAAATCTTGTTTTCTCACGTACGTCGCTAATATTCAGAATAAAAGAAGAAAAAAACAATGTTCGGTTCATTCTTGAATGAAATCTGGAACTAAAGCTTTACTATTTATGCCGGAAGTTTTATTCAAAACAATGGAATATGTACTTTAGTTTGTATAGATTAAAATAATTAGTTCAAAACTTAAAAAGTTAATGAAATATGTCACATAATTTCGTCGAGAACTGGATGTTTAACCATTTCTTTAAATGACTTGTGAATACAATAAAAGATAGCATGTTATTAGAAAGTGTATTAATCAAATATTTCACCTTCAGGAATGTACAGTTTATCAAACTTTATTTTAACTTAAAAATCTCTTGATTCCATATTTCTTGGAGCTTAGTTGAAATTTTGCTATTTAGGGATTTTAAAGGAATTGTAATAAAAAGAAAACATATGTAAACCCGTTTATCTCTACACTGCTTCAGTTCAAACACAACAAAACTATTTTATTTTTTTTAAGTGCAAAAAAAAAAAAAAGTGTCATTTTTGGGCTTAAAAGAAATTTATGTGAGCATCACACTGTAAGTACGGATTACTTGCGTCCTGATGTTTTAGACGTTTTATTTACACAGCGTATTTTATAATTCTATGCTTCTGTAAGTGGTTTCCTTATTATGCAAAAATATTTTATGTATTATTTTCTTTAAAATTCGAGCATTAAAATGCCGGTTTGCTTATTAATATAAAACCAACCCTTTGCTTTAATTAGCATATCAATTTATTTTTAGTAATAATAAATAGTTTCTCGCTTAATCCTTCTTTTACTTCTTTAAGTTGTACTTCTTTCGGCTCAGTAAGAACGTAATTTCAGTATATAGCTAAAGCTACGCCCATAATTTACCACTTAATAAACCGGACCCACGTTCATTATTCGTTGAAATGATGTCATAAAGAACAGCTCTCGCATTGGTCTTTCAACTCATTTAATTAATTCGTTTTGAAAATTGAAGTTTTATTTAGTCTTTGTCTCTTAGAAGTTTCAAGCTTATTCTGCCGTCAAAAGAAAGAACGCCGTACTTTCAGGGGAAAGATTTGTTGGAAAACTAGAAGACATAAATTTGTAACCTTCATAAATGCTATTATATTTTTTAAAAATGTTTACTCTTATAAATAGAAAACTGCAGGAGCAAAACTTTGACTTTCTAAGAAACTGTATTTGAGCAGATAAGACAAAAATGAACATATCTGTAAAAATGAATTGCAGCAAAATTTGGATTTAGGGCATTTCAAATTATGACGGTATTATTTTCCTTCTCCAGAAAGTGCTTCTTTATTTTATTTTATTTATTTATTTATTTATATTTTTAGTTTTATTTTTCAAATAATTTGTGATCAAATAATATACAGCTAACACTTTACACCAAAAACTTCCTGATGGTATTTAAACCACTGATAGCCTGTTTCCTTTAAAATATTTCATCTGATATTTTACAGACACTTTCTCAACCCAAGGAATCATATTTATATATTTTGAAGTAGGTTAAATAATGTAGTTTCAAAATATATGAAGAATACGAAACATAACAATAAAAATACGAAATATATAATTCAAAAATACTAAACCTTAAAAGACTCAATAAAAAAAGTTACTTCTCCAGTACTTAGCAGTTGCCTTTAAAACAAAACTTCATGTCGCGTGCACGCACTGTGCGTGCGCTACTTAGTTTGTATGTTGAGATTTCTATTTCAATTTTTTATTTACATTTTAGACATGTTTATTACCGGCATGCTTACTGAAGAACAATCCATTTCCATCTGTCAACATGTCGCAGAGCTTCTTAGAAATTTGATCTGCCTTGCGTGGTCATATCAAGAAAGTATTTCGTAGGTTTGTATTTAACTAAATAAATATAAAAAAAAATGCTAGCAGACGCGTTTTTAATCGTTTTTCAGCTCCGCTCTTTTCACGTGATGTTTTAGATATAATTCATTACTACCTTTCGATTATATCATTCGGCGGGTAAAACTGTCAAAAACAGTTCAAGACATAAATGAGTGGGTTTTTTTTTTTTTTTTTTTTTTGAATAATTCATTATTTGTTTATCGTTACTTTCATGAAAATTTTTGTTTTGAAAAGAGCTTTTCTCAATAGAATTTAGAGTTAGATGGTTGTCGCAAATGCAATATCATGAATAAGGATCAGTTTGTATTTTTTTTTTTTTTTTTTTATGAAAATTGAAACCGAAACTAGAATAGTTGATTCAAAGAAAAAAACCAGATGTTTTTTTTTCTGTTTATGTATCTTTTCTTTCGAACTTTATGCACTTAAATGTGACTCCGATTTTTCCTGAAAGCTTTTATGAAACGTAGTATCAAATTAGTACTAAAACTTTGATGTTAATGTTGATGATGTTCTTACATGTGCCAATGTTAATTTTCGATAGTGGTACCTACTCCTAGAACTAACATCCCAACAAACAATGGTGAATTGGATTAAAAAGCGTGACACAAGGCCTTTGCGATCTTTATTTTCGTTGGAAAAACTGCTCACTACAGGTAGCACATAGAAAAATACCATTGTTTAACGAATGAGGATTTCTCAGTGCTTTCTTTCGCAGAGTAAGCTGAACTTTATTGCCTAGACTGTTGCAACTAGCATGTTGTAAAACCTTGTATGTTGTAAGTTAGGATAATACTTACAACGTACGAGCATGATTTGTGCCTAAAAACGCTGGATTATTCTAATTTACTTTTCAAGTACAAAGGTATTTTTTGAATTTACTCGTACGTTGTGTCCCTAGCGAAACTTTCTTCAAATGTATTTAAAAATGTTTACTACCTTTGCATAATTATATCATGAAATTATCTTACAAATCAGCATTCATTTTCCCTTAGAATCAGTTTTTCCTCCCAAACAAAGTATCGGCGCGGAAGTAAAATCTAAAAAATCTCAAGATATTAAAAAGCATTTTGGGGCATCTGGCTGAGAGCCAACCACGAATCAATTTATCATCTTTAGTTGCTTACTCTTCGGAAACTTTTTATTGCAATATGGCTGCTTTGCTCCAACACTGGCATTGATATTTTGACACATTTTGGAAGACAAATTATAAATTTCGTTTTTCTTTCGAAACGCAAGTTTCGCTTTGCTCTTCGGTTGCTGAGAATATACGAGATCAATTTAGCAGTCATATTTTATTTGGAAAGCAATTCCATGTTTGAAAAAGGCAATAAATTTAGAGTTTCGATCTGAAAAGATTAATTAAAGCGTGTCCAGGCTCTGTTCAAATAAACTGAGAAAATTAGCAAGTAATGCAGCTGTAAGTACGCTTCAATTTCATTAAAACGCATGAAAATATTTTTTTAAACTTTGGAGGTCCAAATTAAGAAAATGATTTAAACCAAGCCTTTTTGCTCTTCGCGTTATAAAATGAGTGAATCGTGAAATTTAGTAAGGTTGTTGGGATTATTTTAAAAGTACTTCAACACTAGTTCAAGATATTCATTCAAACTGTTTTATCAATCGCATTTTCTAGAAGCTGCAATCCCTTAAAAAATTTTCTCTCCATCTATACCCTGTATAACAAGAGCTGGCGTCTCAAAGTAAAATTAATTTCCCATTATCCGCACTGTTCCCCTGATATTTTTCATAACTACGGCGCTATGGACTTTTCCCCACTTAGCTTTTGCAACAATGATTAAATGCAAACGGTTAAAATTGCTTTGTACGTAAACTATTATTCAATTGAAAAGTCAACGTTAATAAAGCACAACCTTTCCTTTAAAATTTTTACTTTATTTATATATAACTGGATTTGTTAGAAAACGTTGAGAAATAACTGAGGCATGAGGATGAGGACATAAATAAAAACGTAAGCCAAATTTGATAAACATAAAATAAATGAAATGCTTCAACAGCAGTGCATAAGAAAAAGAGCGAAGCTATTTTCTTTCGCGCGGTTTCCATGGAGACATCGCAAAATTTCTGAACTTAATATACCTGTTTAAAAATAACCGAGTGTATTTAAACCCTAATTGAAATTAAAAAGCAGTCATAATGACTGCTTTGGCCTATTGTTATAATTCAACTTCGCAGAGATGGCCTATGACTCCTCCTTTTTTCAGGATTGTCCATTTTTAGTAAGGGGTGATACGCAGATGAAAATTGAGGAATGGGATTCACAATTGATGGGGGAATTTGAATGGCTAGAAATTCTACCTATTTTAAGGAATGGACTCGTTTTCTCATTTGATTGACACCGGTCATATCGTCGCAATTGAATTATAAAAACTAATGTTTCTTGGTATCTAATCCATCAGCAGGGACATTCATTGTAACCGAGTATAGTAAGCTAAAGTTTTTGTTTGCTAAATATTTTTTAACTTAAATAAAATGTGTACCTGTTTATTTTTCAGAGAGAAAGTATTGGACATCGTCGATGCGTTGGAAAACATTGCAACTGGAGAAATAAGGCAACAATGGTCTAAAAAGTCCAAAAACAGCAGCGGATCAGCTCTAGCCTCTTCGCATTAAAATCCAAGACATTGCAGAATGTGATGAGGAGAAGAAAAGGTGACGTCGCATTTCGGCCTTGGTGGAAATCTTCTTTTGTCAGCCTCAAAAACTAGGCATCTTAGGCGTCCTGTGGATAATCTCGAGAAAGCCGTCTGATGTACTCTGGAGCCCTCGAATACCATGGAGGCTCCAGAATGTCTGTGGAAGTACCAGTAGTGGGCAATAGGTTCCTCCTCAGGTTTTCCTTAAAATATCCTACACCATGGAGGAGATCGCAGTTGGAGTTAAGAGAATGTGGTCGTTAAGGTCGACACGATTACGAGAAGAAAAACTAACAAGATTTGACAATGAAATGCTACTGTAACTTACAGTGCTATTTACAATAAAACGTGTTGGAAAACAACGATCGCAGCATTTGATTGCCCTTTGATTTATTTTATTTTTTTATTTGGTATTGAAATGGGATTTTACGGTAAGAATTTACATGCATGTCAAAATGGATGCCAGTCATTTTTACCCAAAATTCTCTGAATTTTTTTACCGTATTAAAAACACCAAAAATTACTATAAAGAAGACATTATTTACAGTTTGCTTACTAGAGTATAAGCATTTTAACGATATTTGAAGTTAAAAATCAACGTAAATAAAGCACAAATAAGGTAGAAAGTACAGCAAATAGCTATTTCAAGGCTACAATGGAGGCTACAATCATTTCAAGGCTACAATCATTTTAACGATAGTTTATAAACAGTTATGTCTGGAAATAGCAATGGAAATACAATGTATAATTGTGCAAATATTTCGGTACTTCTAATTGCAATTTTAAATAAACACTATCGATAACTCTAATTAATAAACCAAAATTAATTTCACTTGTTTTAATAAAAAGCTATACTTTTATACACTTATACCATTTACTAGTGCAACCATATTCTAAAGATTGAATTGTAACAGTTAGTTTTTATAATATATATATATATATTTGCTGTATTTCATAATTAGAAAATTGTGCACATTACAGCGACATAAAAGTACTGGTGAAAGGACCGTTACACAAAAACAACTAGTGATATATTTTTAAATTATTACCAATTATTTCTAAACATATGCTTATAATATCGTTGTAAAATATAAAAGAGTAACATTTATTTTTTTCTGGATAACAACTTTTATCTTAAAAATGGTAGTACTACTTGCACATTTTAATGGCGGAGTGTTTTGGAAAAACCAAATCTTTCACAACTCCTTCCCATGGTTCATCTTTTGCTTCAAAAAGCTTTTCTTTCAGCTATAAGCAGCTCAAAAAGACTTAACGTTAGAGTACAAGGAAAAATTCGAATGCTACACAAATCCTGATCTAACAAACGGATTTCGAGAAAATTTTATTTAAAAGAACTTTAACGTAGAACATGTACATAAATGTTAGTGCTTTGTTTCAAGAAATAAAAAAGTTTATGTTTAAATGTCTATGGGCAGTTTCTCTAGGAAAAAGAGATTGGCACAAAATAAAGTAGTTTGAACTAACATTGGTCCCGCTTAAAAGCAAATTTAAATGAGAATAATTCACAATATTATCTTAGCTATTACTCGTACATTTTGGCGTACAATTTGTCAGATAAGTAGAAACATTAAACTCAAGAAAAAAAGCGCACTTTCACCTGACATGGAAGACATGTGTATGGGTCATTTTCCCCATATGCTTACATTTCAGAATTTTTAAGTAATTTTTAAAATTTGCTATTTTTTTAGAACCACTAACAGCTGTTTTGTCACATATTTTAGGTGTGTGAAAAAGTAATTGGTTGTACACTTTGATGCATAATTACGTATTCAAATGCTGTTGTAAAACTTTAAGTTGCAAGGAAAATTGTCGTCCGTTACCATACAAAATCAATATGAAATCTCACTTTAAAACTATATCATTGCGCCTAGAACCAACTTCATTTGAAATTATTTGCGTCCCTGAAGCTTCAAACGATGTTTGTGATGATTAAAATATTGATCAAAAACTGTATGGTAACGGACTTGACATTTGGTAACGGATTTGACCAGTAACGGATTTGACATTTCAACCAAAATGTCAAATTATGGCTAGGTTGTCGAATTTAAAAATTGAACAACAATATGCATTTTCTTAGAGTTGTATAATAAATAATATTTATGGGTAAAAGTTGAGAAAAATTAACAATTAACACTATAATCTTTGGTAACGGACTTGACAAAGAATAAAAATACGCACCTGGAAGAAATCTTGTGCGAAACGCCACAACAATACTTCTCGACTGAAGAAAAAAAAATATTAAGAAATAGTTACGTCACTAGTTTGTTAACTTAATACGT
>JAXGGA010023915.1:0-12814 GCA_038373865.1 Uloborus plumipes
TTTTAAATCTAAAATGTATGTAAACCATTCCAAGTAAAAGTTTTAAGCACATAAAAATAAAAAAAAATGTTTAAAAAACTTGGGCATAAATGGGTTAACATAAGTAAAATATTATGTAAATCATTTACGTAGAGATGATTGCATTAAAAATATTTAATGGCTTAAATCTAACAAAATTGACCTTCAGATGTAAATCCAAGGATAAAATTAAAAAGACGTATTTGAGTGAGCGTTGTTTCAATTTCGGTGCCTGAAGAGTGGGAAATATTTGACTATCAACGCAATCATGGGCCCTAAGTTGACACTTCTTTGGACTTAAGTAACTTTCAGTGTTCTTCGTCAAGGAGGACTCGGATAGTCTCTCAAAGGCGAAAGATAAGACGTGTCACTTAACTTCCGCGGGATGAGTTGAGGACTGTCGAAAAACACGCGGAGGGATACTTCACTGACATACCTTCGAATCTCCGGCATCACTTCCGTTCGCCCACCCCCTCGAACAAAGCCTGATTGTTTCGGTGCTGGAGAAGAAAATATTCAAAAGATGTGCAGCTTGTGTAGTGTGATATAAATGGAGGAATTTTTTCATCTTTTAATAGGCAGAAAAGTGTAAAAGAAAACGTTAAGGCATCGTAAGTTTTTACAAATAGTTTCGAGTTACGTAAGATGCTGTTGTTTGGCGGGAAATACCGGATGTGTGTGTGAGGCGTTAAATTACATCAGTGACGGGTTTCACCACTAGATAGTGGTGCATCAAAAATTAGATCCCTCTTCGTAATGAATAAACCGCAAGGATATGAATTTTTGCCATAAAATAAATACTTTCCTAGTTTTTGGACCATGGTCCATCTAAGACCTTTGTATATCGTTTCACCTGACATGTCCAGGCTTTGCTACCGTGCCACCTTGTCTGGTGGTCAGAGAAGTCTAACCTGGATGAGGAGGCCCCGAGTTCAAATCCCGGCTCGGGCATGGATGTACATTCTCTCTCTTCTGTCCTTGTCCTTTCTTTGTGAATGTGTGTGTTGTGAATGCCTGCCCGCCCTATAAGGGGGTCTTATGGCATGCGTGTTGAGCTAAATCGGACTTCCATCTCAATGATGCTCGTAAAAACGGAAGCTGCACAGATTCCATATTAAATCGCGTGGATGTATACTCGGCCTCCGGTACCCGATTTATATAAATAACAACAACTTTTGCTTTAGATTACAAATTATTCAGAAAGCAAATGTTGATATTTGACAGGAAGAAGCCTGTGACTCGTCAGACGAAACATTAAGCAAAAACATCCTTACCCTATAAAGTCACACGAGTTAAATCCAGAGATGGTAGTCGCGATTGGAAAGATCATATGATGTTACGCCAGATATAGTCGTTACGTTTGGTAAAGCCATACCACTTGACGCCATAGGAACAAAGACAGAACAGTAAGGTCTGTCAATTTTACACCAGATTAAATGTGTACGAGCTGTAAGGTCGTACGGCTTAATGCCAAGGACAGTAGTCAAAAGAGTTAAGTGCCTTACAAATTTATCGATGCGTAAGTAGTCGTAAGAGGTAAAGTCATACCACCTAGTTGGTCAATTTTGGTCTCCATTGCGAGAGAAAATTCGGTGAAATACCATTGCAAACCTCATACAAAATGTTTTTCATAAACCAAATACGACATTCCTTAAAACATGCGTTTGGCATAAATAGGAAAACAATGCGATAAAATCACGTAAAACAATAAAATCAGACACACGAGTTGGGGTTGCTAGAAAGGAATACTTTTATGAATACACAAAGTTTTAAACGGCGGAATGTAAGAAATCATCTCTTAAACTCAAAAGCTTAATTTTTGTATTTTTAAATTTTTATGCCATTTTTTGCTATTTGACGAAATGATATTTTTATCAACCAAACTTTTGGACTTCTTATTACAAAACGAAATATCTGTGAATTACGTATAACTTTATTCGTTTAACTGATAAGTATTTTTAAGATACAGAAGTAACAATGAAAATACCTTTAATTTGAATAATTGTTCACGTGTTGGATTGAAATAGTCAAAGTGCATGCGTTGTAACCGAATAACAAGAATTTTCTTAGTTCATTTTTTGCAATAGAAGTCCATACTTTGCATGAAACTTTTAAAAAATGCACTTGCTCATATAAAGTTACTGGATAATTTATTATGAGTGAAGTAATTTATAAAATCATTCTAATAAAATTAGTAAAAGTAATAATTTCGTAAAAGTTGTCATTTTCATCTAATTGCCAAAGCAGGAAGTAAAGATTTTATTCTGGAGAAATGGCAATTTCTGAAACAAAACATTCCAGATTTCTTACACTTCGAAGGTTTTTTTTTTTTTGCTTTCTTTTTCTCTTTCCTCTTTCTTTTTTTTTTTTTTTACATTTTTCATATTTTATTTAAAATTTCCTTATTAAACCCAAAAATATGTGTACAATTTTAAGATTATTCATGCATTTATTCCTTTAGTTTTCTCATTTGCTCTTTCTGCGCAGAGGCAACCTACACACTTCTTACAAAATAAGCTGTTCTATCGATAAAAAAGTAAGAAAAAAAACGTAGTCAAAAAGGTCATGTTTGAAAAAATACACTGAATTCCCAAAACAACCGGCTAAGTTTCTGTTTTGAGACTCTATTTTTGTATAGATACGAGGGCTTAAGTTCAATATCAAGATATGACTTGAGGTCGGTGGACCACACGACATCACCTCCAAGACACTTCTGTCACTTTATTCTGAGCTCTTACGGAAAGATGAGATGACACATGGGGATAAGTCAGTCAGCGATATCTGCCTTCGGGGTCGAGTAACACCCCTGGTATTGTTTTACTTTTACTAGAGGATTACCTTAAGTTCGGGGAACGACGCTTTAAAAATGTGTTATGAAAAGAATATTTTCAGCTTAACAAACTGTTTTCTTAAAACTAAATTGTTGATAGTATACTTTATGCTTGAAAAACTACTGTTTAAAATTATTCTGTTATGAATGGAATATTATCCGGTAACAAACGAATTTTTAAGATATTGTATAAAAAGAAAATTTTCAGCTAGCAAACGACTGCTTTAAGTACCAATGAAAACATAGTTTTTAGTTAGACAAGTATACTGCCGTGCCGTGCTAAGCACTAAGTGGTATCTGCAGACGCTCTCAAACTGAGACATTGCTGCTAAAAGTTTTGCGCCGCCATGTATTTGATTTAGGAAGTAATTATCAGGATTTTTTAAAAAATATTTCCCGTTTTCAAATAACCATAAAACATTGCATTTAGATAAAATGGGTTATAAAGAACAACCTGGTGACAATAACTCAATTTTGTTAAAAAGTGCGGATACCACTTTTGTGCTTAGCACGGCAGCATGTGTGTAAAATACGTTATGAAAACAATATTTTCAGCTTGATGAACGATATTTAAAAATATATACAGAAAAGTATATTTTAAGTCTAAAAATGTACTCTTTAAAAACATGTTACTAAAATAATAGTTTCAGCTTACCGAACGACGGATTTAAAACTTGTTACTTATGGAATGCTTTAAAACATGCTATGTAAAAAATATTTTCAGTTTGACAAACGATTTTTTAAAAAATATGTCATCAAAAGAAGATTTCCAGTTTTAAAATCGACTGTTCAAAAATTTGTTACAAATATTATTTTTAGTTTGATTGAAGACAAAAACATGTTGTTAAAAGAAAATAACTAGTTTTAAGGATGAAAACGCGCACACAATTTTAAGAACTGCGAAATGTTTTCATTTATCTAGTCAAATTATCAAGCATAATCAGTCGGAACTTCAAGATTTTTGAGCCCTTCTACAGCAAATTTTACATAAAATGACGACTGTAAATTAAGACCGTCACAATAATGACATAAAACACAGGAGCTATTCTAATCTATATACATAAAAGACTACTTTTGAAAGCGTATGTCCGGGGTAATCTTCCAAACTACTGAACCGATTTTAACCATTTTTTCACCGTAGATAGCTACAGTAACAGGGAGCAGGATAAGCTATAATTTATTTCTAAAAAAGCTTACTTTAAAAAAGTTATTATGGAAAACAGTTAATTTTATGTCATTTCCCCATTAAATGATTAAATTTTCAACCCATTGTTGCAAAAATTTGGTGCCATGCAGCAACAATATTGATTGTAATCATATTGAAAATTTTGAACCAAGGCTTCTCTGGAGTATGTATGGAATTTATTGCCTTCTAAGGATTTTTATATTTATCTGAGTCAACAATCGCTAACGGGTGAAATAAAAAAAAATTGAGTTTGGCAATAATTAGAGAATAGAAAGTGTTTACATTCAAAAAAATTTCTAAATTAGATACATAAGATGTTTTCACCTCACCAATGTTGTCACGAGGATAGAAACTAATAATGGGACCTATTTAACGAGCAATATTTGGAAATGGTTAATTTCAGTGCGATTGATACTGTAAATATATATTTATTTTAATATACCAAGCTTATAACATTTCCTATTTACTCAAACATTATTTGTAGCTTGCTATTTTTTTTTTAGCTTGCATTATTTTTTTTTTATAGTTTATCAATAACATAGCCATTGTTTACAGAAGTAGCCATTATGTTTATAGATATGCACTTTAGTGTTGGGAAATTTATGAATGAGTTTCACTAAACCACCCTAAACCCACAGAAACCCGGGCAGGGCCGGGTACCCGGCTAGTTCTGATATAAATTGTAAAGTAAAACAAACTGTCTCAAATTATGTTAAAGAGCATTGTCTCTATAATTATTTCATGTTTCAATATCGCTAGGATATATGATTTCTTATTTTCCATTATAAAAGACACCGTTTACATGATAACCTCATTTTTCATAAGTAAAACATCGTCTGTTTAAACTATACTGTCATTTATTTAAAAAATTATCGCTCTTTTGAGCATGTTACATTCTAATAAAAGTCATATACCGCGAAAATGTTTTTCTTTTATTGAGTGATGATGGTGCAAAATGACCCTTTGAAATCGTTATTTTCTGATTATTATATATCCCCCCCCCCTTTTTCATTAATCACCACAGCTAGCAAATAATATAAATATTAATTTAATGTAAACTAAACGTCTTGCAAAAATGTTTAAATTCTTACACTGTGAAAAATGAACTGCCGTTTTTACAGTATAAGGGCCGAATTCAAGTGAAACATCATTGCAATCGCTTCGAGGCGATCGCAATTGCAATCGCTACTGGAAGTCAAATTACGACAGAATAGCATCTCGTAGCGATTGTAACGTTTCACTTGAATCCAAATTTGGGAATTGGTGAGTTGCAATCGTCCGTGTTTCACTTGAATTCCGGCCTAAGACTGGCAGCCGAGGTTCCAATTTAAAACTAAAATGCACAGTAATAAATTGTAAAGCTAGCAATTTTAGTTCCTTTCTGTTCCGTTATAAATTTTAGTTTATTGAAGTAAAATTTATCTGTTTTATACTATAGAAACAATAGTGTAATACTGGCAGCAGAGGTTCCAGTGTAAAACTGCAAAATGTACGGTAATAAACTGTAAAATTAGCAATTTTACAGTCTATCACTGTAAAAATGACAATTTTACAGTTCAGTACTGTAAAATGAGCAATTTGACAGTTTATGAGAGGGGCATTATGGCGCAAGTTGCGCCATCAAAATTTTTGGGGGGATTTTTTTTTAATAATTTATTTATTTATTTATATTTTTTAGACTAAAATATTTACTGATTTTTTAATATAAATTATTCATAAATTTATTTTTTTAATTTAAATCATTTCCTTATTATTTATTTATTTATTTATTTATTTGTGTGTGTGTGTGTGCTTGGAATGTCTGGGGAGGGAAAAAAAGTGATTCTATTCTGCGCATAATTAGTACTTTAAAAATAATAATAATATATAAAAAAATAACAGTTATAATTTTAAAAAATAAATAAAAACATTTAAAAAAAATAAAAAAAATTTAAAAAATAAATAAATGATATTTAAAAAAGTAAATAAAATAAAAAGAGGGATAAAAATAAAAAGCACAATAGGGCTGTGATAAATTTTGGGGGGCATTTGCGCCATTGAGCTTGGGGGAGATGGGTACCCCTGCAGTTTATTACGATAAAATTAGCAATTTTTACAGTTTATTACTATAAAATTAGCTGGATTATGTTGTCAAAACAACATTCGTTTCTTACAGTGTACGTTTATCAGTTTTCGAAAATATACACGTCACCAAGAACTCTTTAATATTTTTTACTAGCCTTTCTGTGCTTTATTTTGTTCCTCATCAATCTGAAAGCATTTCAAAAAAAACTTTACTGTGTGTGCTAGTTTTTCGCCATTCATATTTTGCTACGTAAAATGTTAATGTCTTTCTGGGTGAAGGCGCGTTTAACCAATCACTCAGTTTTAGTTCCGCTTATAGTACCAAAAAACTCTACACTGTTGAGGAGAATACGCAGTATATAAAAAGATATTCCGCTCTGAATAGACGACACAACTTTTCCATTTTGTAAATAAAATTTGAAGCTGCATCTCCAGTTACTGATAGGCCGAGCACTAACAGCCCTTGACTTCACTTCACTTCTTATCTGAGTTGCTCAATGGCCTTGATAAAAAGCAAGATGCCAGAGAGATGGAAGTATCGGCTTCCGCAGTCGGGCCCTCTTTGTGGAGGGGCTCCTCGAACAAAAGAAGCCAGAGAGCAAAAGCACTTTGCCTTATCAGGTAACTGTTTATAACTGGCCCCGTGACCCTCGCGCATTAAATGTTCTACTAGCAGAAAAGTTTGGAGAAAATAGCGAATCAGTTCTTTTCCACCGGCATCATTGGATGGAAAAGTACACCAAAAAATGAATGCTGTTTTTACAGTATAATACAGCTTAATTTATAGTAATAACCCAAGTAGCATCAACTCATCGGATTTTGCTCGGCCAATCATCGAACTCCTCGTAAACTGATCCCGTAAAGCAGGATGACATCGTTCCGATCAGTATCCGAGCACGGTTTTCGATGAGCTACTTTTCATCGGAAAGCAATATCCTTCCGATCAACTTTCCCGGTGAAATTCATCGGCACGGGACTGTTCTGCTCGTAAATTGCTCCAAATCTCATCGTATTTCGAGCAAAACTCATTGGATTTTGCTGCTCGGATTCTGTTTGGCCGATGAGACATAATGGATCATCGGCCGATGAGAATTTCATCGGGTTTCGATGAATGGCTGATCATCGACCGATGAGATGATGCTGCTAGGGAAACAGTAAAAATCGCTAATTTTGCAGTAGTAAACTGTAAAGTTGCTCATTTTACAGTACTAATCTGTAAAATGGGGCCTCGATGGCTCAGAGGTAAAAGTTTCGCCTTGAAAGCAAGAGGTCACAGGTTCGATTCCCGCCGGTGCCCTGGGTGTTATTTCCTCTCTTTATGCTGTAAATCTTTCTTGTGTTGTCTTAAATGTTAATAAAGAAGTCCAACCGCTCAAGGCAACGGTACCCTAAACTTCATAGTGATTTACTATGACACGACAACAACAACAATCTGAAAAATTGCTATTTTTACAGTGATAAACTGTAAAATTAGTAATTTTACAGTTTATTACCGTGCATTTCAGTTTTAAACAGGAACCTCTGCTACCAGTATTATACTGTTGTTTTTACAGTATACGAGTAATACAGCTAAATTTTACGAAAATAAGCTGTGAAATTGCTAAGTTTACAGTAAGAAACTAAAATTGCTAGTTTAATAGTTTATTGCCGTGCATTTTACAGTTTTAAATTGGAACCACGGCTTCCAGTATTATACTGTAAAAACAACAGTTAATTTTTTGTGGTGAAGGTTCAAAATCCAACATCTCGAAAAAGTACACTACTGGACAAAAGAATTGGAAGTTTGAGAAATCTATCATTAAACTAAGCAACGAAAAATAGTATTTTTAAATAAAACTGAGTTTTTAAATAGAAATGTAGAGCAGCAGTTAAAAAAACAATAAGGGAAGTTTGCCACTAGAAATTAAGAAGGAAGTGTTGCAAAACCTCGTGGATTTCATGCCTAAAAAAGACGGCTACTGAAATCAAATGAGGCGCGATACAAAAACATTTTTTCTTTTCCTTTTTGTTGTTCCCACTTACATTCACTTATTACTTTTATGCTTTGCATAGCTTGAATCGGATATTTATTTTATTTAACTTGAGGGGAGATGAAATAACTTCCAATTTTTGATAATATGAACTTTTTTTAATGAAATTAATTACTCGTGTTCAATAACTTAATCATAAGTTAACTGATTTGATATTTTGACAAAACAGAAGTATTAAGTACACTACACACACAATTTTATTTCTTAATTTTTTTCAAACTTATAATACTTTTTGCGCAAGCAGTGTATGTTCACTATATTGAGTTTAAATATGCGATTTATGTTCAAAACTTAATTCAGTACTTACTCTGCAGCAAGCAGAATATATTTTCCTAAAAAGACATATCTACTGCAAATTTGTTTAAAAAAGTTTTTTTAGAAACTGTTTTCCGAGATAGAATATAGAGAAGAAAAGAAACATCTACGTCTCTTGTACTTCTCCACCCCAAAAAGAAAGGAATATAGAAGAAGAAAACATAATATAATAGATGTACTTGCATTTTTCCCGAGTAAATCATAATCAGAAATTGAGGAGGGAGAAAAAATGCAAAAAATATCGAACAAACGAGATGAAAAAAAATCTCTTGATAAGAGTACTACTAAAACATACCATTCTATCAGTTATCAAGTCTGGTTAGTTAATGTAAAATAATAGAACGCTGATCCTATTCTTCGAGTTGAGTTGTAAGCAAATGTCTAGCAGGCGATAGACAAATAATGTATTTATATTGCTTGATAAGCATTAACTTTGTGCCATTTTTCTTTTGAATGGATAGTTCAATTCTATCGTGAACTATTACAGTTACTTATTCGTTTTTAAAAATTTTGTGGAAATGTTTCTTCATTGCATAAAACCTTAATCTGGAGTTCGAGAAAAACTCTCCAAAAGTAATACAAAATAAACACTTCTTTCTGAAAGTATAAAGAAATAAAATACAGCTTACCTTTTTAGCAATGGGCAAGGAATTTTGGTACAAGTGGCTGTTACTTGCAGCAGCGAGCAAATTCCTTTCTTTAGCTTCAGCACGAGATGCTCTAGGAGACTGCATGACTCATTTCGGAAAAGTTTTAAAATACCACAAGAACAGCTCCTGAACGTTTTGAGAAGATGAAGTTTGCGTAAATAATTCCATTTGAAAACCTGAAATTTCTCGCTGAATGCACCATGAAAATATCCCAGACACTTAAAAGTTTGACTTTGCTTGGAAATAATTGTTTTTTTACCTTGCTTTGGATGTACTTTGTTTCTCTATAAAATGACAAGCTATTTGCACAAACTTTATTCAGCAGTTCAACTGAAAAAAATCGTGTATTTGATCATAATTTGTTTTGTATAAAAGACCTTTCAAAGAAGGGTTCGTATTTGTTTTGTATGCTCGCTTATTTTATTTTCATCGCATCTAGGAGCTCTAAAATGATTAACTGTGTCATCAATTTCATAGTAGTTGTTGTTTTATAGAAGTTTGGAAAATGAATCTATCAATTGATTTTTTAATAAAAAAGGGGAGGGGGAGATTGTCATTGAAGAAAAAGGTGCAGAAGTAACAGAAATGTGTGAAGAAAAACGTACTATTTCTAAATAGTTCAATAACAGAAGTTACTCGTTAACATTCAAAGATGTTTTGAATTCTGTCTTAATAATTTATAAAACAAAAATACAAACTTTGAACCGCTAAACTGAATCGATTTTCAACTGGTATTTCTAATTACGTCCTTAATTAGAATTCTGACTGAACATTTTTATTGCTTCTGCAGCATACTGTTTTCAAATTTTCATTTCTTTTTTTTTATCTATGCTTATTTACTTCATTTTTTTAACTCTTTAAGTTCATTGTTTGATCGAAAAAGTGTAACGTTTTCATATTCTTCATCAATATTTCTTCCACCTTAAGCAGTTTTAAATAATTTTACTATTTATAAATTCCGTTGTTTTAAGAAATATACTATCTTTGCTATTATTAGCGTTTCGAAGCAATTATCAACTATAATAACCAAGAACTTGCTAATTCAAAAAAATACAGGCACTTATAGTTATAAAACTAACTTCTCTCTTAGTATCCATAATCTTTTATATGCATTCTTAAAAATGAAAGAAAAAATCTGAGCTGCATTAAATAATCTTAGGTAGACATTTTTAACAATGTCTGTTCTAATCTAAAATTGCTTTTCGTTAATTGTCTCACCTGAAAGGTTTTCTCTCATTCTTGGTAACAATAATGATTATAATCTAAAAATATCAGCTATAACATTTTTCTTTTTAAATGTTAAATGTAAAATTGTGTTTCTTTAATCCATACATTAGGTTACGTACTTGGGCCTGCAGTTTGTATACATTTATTTTCTCAATTCATGAAATAAATATTTGAACTTCTCAATTATGCTCTAGCTTCGCATTGCTTTTTGTAAACAATGCAATTTTTTGTTTTGTTTCTTTCAGTCAGTACAGAACTTGACAAAGAGCTGCAACTTCTATCGGTAAACATTGATTCCAATAGATTTATTGATTGTCTCAAGCTGCCGATTCGCAAGAAGTATTTCATTTCGTTCGGCATCATAAATCTTTATTAGGAAAGAACGTTTCGAGAACCTAGGATTGGATTGTCGTTACCTCTGCTAGATGGAACGCCAAAGAAGAAGAAAAAACAAAAAAAGACAGAAATAATCTCATAATGGAACAATGCGATGGGGGGTAGGGGGGAGAGAAAAAAGAAAACGGCAACAAAAATGACCGCAGGTCCTTCAGAAGACGATTGGCGAAATCTGGTTCCAGTGTCTTCTTATCCAATTTTGATCCAGAAGCCATCCATCAAACGCTGCGATGGTCCAGGAAGTTCAGTTCTATAAATAAACTCCCAGGTAAGAGATGGGAGTTATTTGGAAGTGGTTACCGAGATGCATTGAGGATTGTCCATCCTCGATCGATGGCTCTGAAGGGACGTTCTGCCAAAGGATTTATCGAACATTAATGTAAATGAACGTTCGATTCGAACGTATTTCCCTAATCGACTCCCTCCAGATACTTTTCGCTCATTTAGGAATTAATATTGCAACCGAACTACGTGAGACATAAGCTGAGTTTAATGGCTTTCTCAAGCATACTGAGTGCCATTAATGAGGCCACTTGTCTACAGAAGCAATTTGTATGCTAAAGTGAACATAAGACTTGCCTGGAACGATGCCTATTGAAAACGGAATCTTTAATGCTATTCATTATGCTCATTTGTGTATTTATTTCCAAATTTTGGGCATAAAACTCTTTGGTTTACAGTGAAAATCAATACTGAATGAGTTTCTTAGTTATTTTCTGATGTGTTGAGTGGGTTTGTAAGGAATTATTAATTTATGCATCGCAATAGAACGTATAGCGTCAAGAGTTTTTAGTTTACTCACATTATATTTTAAATGTATAGAAAACTCCCTTGCTCAATTAAAATTAAATTGTTGCATCATTAATGAAAAATCTCTACACTGAAAACTTGATAAGAAAACATTAAAATACATAAGGCTTGAACTTTTGTTTATTATTATACAGTTTATGTGTTGGTAAAACACTATTTTAAAACTAAATTATAAAATATTGATTAGGTATAATGTATTTTCGAACTTCGCAATATTGTTGTATTACACAGTGAGGATAATAACTAACAATTGTATATATCCACACGAAGCAGTGAAATTTATAACAGTAGAGATATTCTTAAAGCAATACTTCAAAACTACTCAACTCAAAAGTGATATTTTTATCATTAAACAAATGTGTCATCAAGTTAATTCTTAAAATCTTATCGTATTAAATTAGCTAATAAATGCTACAAATATCCTAAGACTAGATGTGAGAATGAAGGATTTTTATAAATAAATATTTTTTAAATGTATGCCATGTGATTTAATTAAATCCTATTATTTTATTAGAGCATATAAATACATCTAAAACTGTTTACAATATCAAATCTGCTTCAAATTACATTCTGAAAATTTATCAATTTTAATAAATGTATTACTGTAATAAAAACTTTTTATGCATTAAATATGTTCGAATGCTTATTGTCCAATATTTCTATTCAATAAAATATCTATTCATATAAATAACAGCGATAAAAATTGTTTTATATATCATGTGACTTTATGTATTACAACTAAGCGAAAAGTATTCACAAGAGCACTCTTTTTAAAATAGTCAATACTTCTCTCCTTAAAAAAGCATTTAAAATGCTTAAATTGTAGTTTATATATAATGATTCAGTCTAATTTCGTTTATCCATTTTTAAAATAATTTGTAAAAATATTTGTTGAAAAGTCGAATTCATTCTATTTTTAAGTATTACTGAGGAATAAAGTTTCGTTTTTGCATCGATGTTTCTTCATGGTTTAAATATCACTATTACACTGATTATCAGTTAATTAAATAAATTGTAATTTCTACTGATTTAGTTATAGAACATAATTTTTTTCTTAAAACTAACACTTATTTGTTTGAAAAGACATTTTTTTTAAATCTTCGTTACCGAACTATTGACTGACAATTATCTCAATAAATAAATTTTATCAAGGCATTAAAACTTATTTAAAATTCTACGCTACACACAAATTAAACTAGTTCAGAACTATCATATTTTCAAAACAATAAAAATAGATAATTGCTTCTATAAATAATAGATGGAAATATAGAAAGGGAAAAAGTTGGTT
>JAXGGA010023916.1:0-12814 GCA_038373865.1 Uloborus plumipes
AGGCTGAATACTGAAATTATACCAAAATGCAGTTAAAAACAAAAACCCCCATTTTAATTCAGGTGCAAAAATTTATTTATCATTTGCAAAAATTTATCATATGGTGTTACAAAAATATATTTCAACATTATTTAATTATACAATTTTATAATTATGTTGCACCATGAATTAAAATGTTGCATTTCTGAACGCTTGGTCCGATGCACCAACTGTGGTGTAGTAAGTTAAAAAGTTAATTAAATGTAATAATCATTCTATGATCTTCAAATAATTACCTCCTCAAATAATTTAAAAACATAATTACAACTGAAAATCCCAATTATTTCTGCTGAAAGAAAAAGATAAATATCCTGCTGAAAAGGAAAAAATAGCTTCGAGCATTGCTCCAATTCTTAAAGAAACAACCTCATCTGGAATGCAGTGAGCAAAGAACATTAAATTTTGAAAACTGAATACATTAGGCCGCGTGATCGTTAGTGCTTTAAACAAAATCTACAAAACATTATTATAAGACTAGATGAAAACAAATTATAAAGTTAAATTACCGAACAGTAAAAATTGCTCACTTAACATTCCGCAATTAAACATGACATAAAAAAAAACAACCGTACATTGCATTGGAGTGAAATACCCAAAAGCGCGGCGTTCAGAAAATGCAAGAATACATCTTAAAAAAAAAACAAACTCACCACATGGGGTTACCCAGGTTTATTCAGGTTGGTTATTTAATACATTTTTGGCTTAATCTCCTTCATCCTTGTACATATTATCTCTTTAGGTGGTTCATGCTGTCCATCACCCCGGACGATTGGCTACCGGAATTGGCGCTCAAAATTCTAATATCCAGAGACACACAAAACCGGCCCCATATCCGTTCACAAAATAGACTGGTTCTCAAAAAATCTCTAAAATCTCCGCAATCTGTGGTGCTGATGCTTATATCCTCTTGTGTGTGTTTTCTTCTTCACTTTACTTCCTTCCCTCACTTCCATTGCCAGATGCCCACTTCCCTTCTTTTTAGCGACTTTTTCCCTCCTTAATTGATTCCGTCTTGGATCATCGCAGCTTTTCGTTGTAACCGTGACTCTTTTCCTTCCCCGCTGTTTCCCGCGTGGGAGGAGTCTGAATTCCTCTTCGGTCATAAATTGGGGGTGTGTCAACGACTTCCTGCGTTGATTCTCCTGTGCCAAAAAAACTGCTTCTCTCTTTGCGTGGAAGGGTCATTCGGGCGATTCCATCTATAGTTTTCTTCGTCAAATTGGGGGAGGGAGGCGCCGGACTTAGCGATTTTTCGTAGATTGTTCATTGAAGTTTCATTACGTTATGTATCCACCACAAGTGGCTTGTTTTAAAAAAAATTAAAGTTTCTACTGCTCCCCCTTTATGAGAAAAATGGCTGCGAAGATGGCCAAAAACGCATGTTTTTGCCTTATGACTTATCTTTAAGCTTAAATATTTCCAAGAAGGAGTGAGAAATCCAAGTTATGCATTGTGTAACCATTTATAGTAAACATCTGTACACTACTAGAAAGTGAGTAAACCTTTGGTTATGTCTTCTTTTTTTGGAATAAATTCCTCAATTTTAGCAAAATCGGCAAAATCGAGTTTTTGTGATTACAACTTCAAAGAGCCCTGTACCTTAGCAATTTTCATTATGAACATTCTAGTATTTTTTTCTGAATGACTGGAGTAACTAGTTTCCATAGATATCGAACACTTTTATTTTGCATGCGTACGATTTTTTATAAAAAATGATTCAATAACATCACTTTTTTAGTATTTTGACGTGGCGGACAAATTTTGAGGGCATGTATCTCAGAAAATAAGTGGAGCAGGAACCTAACAATTTGGACTTTTCCATGCCTCTATATGATTAACATGTGTGCCAAATTAAAAGAAAATCCGAGTCGGTCGTGCGACCCCCATTCGGTGAATTGGTATGGAATCACTCTATATTTATTGGAATAAAGAGCTGTACAATTTTTTACTCATTACAATACATTTTGAAAAGTGGATAATTTTTCGTGTTTACTCCTTTTCCAGTAAAACCATTTTCTTCTTTTCACTGATACTCCTAATGATGCGCTTTCGCTGGTTGGAACTCTTATGTTTATCGCTTGAGCATCCAACAGTAGTCACACATCATATTTACGTCTCATCTACCTTGGTAATATCTCTCTATGTTTTTCATATAGTAATGAAATCTGTCCCCTTGTTCCCCACCATAGCCACCAAGGTTTTCGGGAAAATAGACTATACATGTGAACACAAAAAATGGATTTTAAAAACTCATGTTTGCAGTGCTGAACTTTGATTGCAGCCAATATCCACTTAACGATGTTTTTATAGCCGAAGTCTGATTCCTAAAAACTTTTGTACCACATCCTTGAATTAGTTAAAGGTTTATTTTTCAGTTTCATTCATTGATTCAATAATAATCGATGGGTCAGATAAAAGTTTGCGTATGTCAGGTCCTGTGAATATTCTTTCTTTTAATTCAGCTTCAGACAATTTCAAAAATTTCAAACAAATGTATTTGAAACAATCTCCAGTTTTTTGAAAAAAATTGATAAATTGCTTCATCAGTCCTAATTTAATGTGAAGAGAGTGGAAACCCAGCCTTTTTACGATCAACCACGATACTGTCCAACATGGAAAGCCGCGACTAGCACCTAGCACTTTTGAGCAGTTCTATTTTTAAAAGGGGTGTCAGATTGATTAAGAAAATGCCTCATGGCAGCATTTTTGCTGATTTGGATAGTATTTTATTTTCCTGGATCTGATAAGGGAGTGGAATACATTAAAAAGAAAAACACATCAATACAAACCAACACTTTTTTACACCTGATTCAACAAAATGCAAAAAAATTAATTAATTAAAAAAAATCCTCTCACATTCCTTATCTTTTATCACTATCAGCCTTATTTTGATAAAATCCCTAAACGTATCTACGATTTCTCTGCATGTTTCTGATTTATTTTTGAAAACATCTAGAAATGTAACCGACATGTTTTCACTTTTTTTTCACACACTCCAGGGTCCCCCGTACCTACCACAACTCGTGGTTTAACCGGGATAGGGCCCTAGAGAGCGCTCTGTTCTTTTTTGAATCAGACCAAGGGCCAAGCAAACCCTTAGTCTGACACCCCTCAGAGGTATCGTTTCACTTAGAGGACTTTGTAACCACGACATTTTTAACGTCCCCCAGCCACCATTAATCAAGACCGTGGATCTTTGATCGGCTGGGATCGAACCCGGGAACCTCCGGTCACGAGTCCGACGCCTTACCGATCGGACCACCAAGCCCCCCCCCCCCCCCCCCCCGAAATACTAAATGCCTATCACGTTTTTCACAAAAAGGTATTCTCTTGGAACAACACATTGCGCTACCTAACGGAATGCATCAACAGGCGAGGGACCTAAACAACTCAAATTAAATTTTTGATTGGTTAGTTTCTGCATTTAAATGTAGAAATCAACCAATCGTTTATTTCTCTGTCATTTTTTTTTCTTTTGTTACGAAGAACTCTGATAGATGGCAGTGCGTTCAGAGCTTTGCGCTCATTTTTGCTCCATGTTAAAAAACCAGAAAGCGATAGGTATTTAGTATTAAGGACAGGGGCGGCCCTAGCGGACCCATTCCGGACCCCTGTCCGGGGCGCCAAATTTTAGGGGCGGCATTTTGTTTTGAATGTCTAAAATACATTTTTTATTAATGACAAATTTGTTCAAACGTCTTTTACAAACAAATTTCCTTTTGCAGCTTGGAAGCTTGAAACGAACGTGAAAGTTTTAGGTCTTACTTTTATCGTGAGCTCTTTGTTTCGTAATTGCTGTCGGGGACGTCATCTGATCACTCTTGCCTATCAGTTGCGAAGCGAGACAGCGTCGTGTGAGGTCCGATTGGTCCGATTAAAGTGCTTCGCATGATTTTGGACCCTAGGCCATGTGCTTTATGGCTCCTATTTTCCAAACTCTCTTCTTGCTAATTGTTTCCTTGAAACTGATGCAAAAGGGAGTGGGACAACCCTGGGAATGGGACGCTTTTATGATTTTGTTGTTTCGGTAGTGTCGCTTCTCTTTTGTACTAGTAAAAAGAAAAAAACGTGCGTCACTTACACCACCGCCTCTTCGATAAAACGAGTTTTCTCTTTGGGTTCAACGTATGCATGGATAATTTTACCGTTTATTCGTGCAGGGAACTTTCAACGAATTAGGTGATTTTAAAAAGCCCCCTTTGTATCTTTGTGGCCGAAAAACTAAATACCATTTGCTACGTATTGCAGCTAAACTCAACCATCATCAGCGTCAATCTTTAAGTAAAGGCAAAAAGTTCAAAAAATATGCTTTGGTTTGTCTTTAGGAAAGGAATATTTCTGAAGTAAGTTTAATGTATTTTCATTACTATTCGTTTCTTGCGATGTATTCATGAGGATGAATAATATTTAATTTGAAAAACAGGCTTGCATGTTAAACTTGTATTTATAAAACAAAACTGCATCTCACGAACTAAATATACAGGGGTCCGGCCATGGTTACCAAACGTCCCGGTTTCTAATAGTGTCAGTTTCGGCCTTATTAGGTAACAAGAAGTTCTGTCAAGAACTAAACGAGCCTACTTTCCCGTGCATCGATATCGGAATTCTAGCATCTGATCATTATTCTCTTGATTATCTGAGACTAAAAATTATGTCAAACATACCTTTTTAGCACTTAAAGCTGATTTCCAAAAGCAAAATATACCGCTCTTATCAGATGAAATAGACACATAAAAAGTAAATAAATGAATAAATAAAGTTTTGTCACACCTTTTAAAGACTGTTACAGTTCTTCCGTAGAAAAATTCCTCAATTGTTTTCAAAAAAAATAAATAAATAAAAGTACAAATTACATCAAAACACATTTTATCAAAGAAAGAAAAAAAAAAGAAAAAAAAACTCGTCCATTGATAAAATGTCTCGAATTTCACTTTTAATCCGTTGCCAGTTGTTAAATATAAATAAAGAACAAAATGCCCTCGTGAGAGAAACATTTTTGTTACAAAAAAAATATCGTCTGCCAAAAATTATAATAATATTAATAATAATAAATAAATAAAATAAAACAAATGAATAAATAAACAAAAAATCGTCTGCACAGTCAGTCATTTTTTTTTCTGAGCCTGCATTTCCGCCATGTTTGCGGAGTCGGAGTCGGAATCAGAGTCCTCACAGAAGATTATTCAGAAAAGTACTTTATAAACATTATTTATGAAAACCATTTTCTTAAAAAGTTAGTTTGAAGGAAATCCGACTTTTAAGTTCAGGATCAACATTCAACTTAAATTCCCCGTAGGCGCTAATGTTAAATTTTTTTTCTGAACGGTTCAATATTGCACGAAAAATGGTTCAAATCAAAAAGCGAAATGTGGCAATGAGCCTCTCCGAGATCTTTCAAACAAAAAAAAGTTTATTCCATTCGGATGGTTCACCCAGAAGTTATTAGGTGGGGAAAGGTTGCTTGAACGGTTCAATGTTGAACGAAAAAATGTTCAAATTGAAAATTTAAATACGGTAATGAAGTATCCTTGCTGAGATTCTTCGAACAAAAAAAAAAAGTTTATTTAAATCGAACTGTTCACTCAAAAGTTATTAGGAGTGACAGCTTGCTTGAGCGGTTCAATGTTGAACGAAAAATTGTTCAAATCGGAAATGTAAATATGGGAATGAAGTATCCTTGACAAGATCTTTCGAACAAAAAAAAGTTTGTTTAAATCGGACTGTTCAATCAAAAGTTAACATCGCGGGACAATTTGTTTGAACGGTTCAAAATTGAACCAAAAATTGTTCAAATCGAAAAATCAAGTATGGGAATGAGCTGTACTCGCCGAGATCTTTCCAACAATAAAAAGTTTGTCCAAATCGGAATGTTCATTCAAAAGTTATTAGGGGGGACAGACCGACCGACCGACCGACCGACACACACACAAATTCCCCATCTCAATACCCTACTTTCAAATTTTTAATTTTTCGATATTCATTTTACCTTTTTATTTTTTTACATTGGCGATATTTTCTGGACTAGGCGATATTTTTTTAACTTGGCGATATTTTTTTGGACTTGGCGATATTTTTTAGATGCATTAAGCAACTTTTAATACTTTTTTCGTCTTTCTTTTATTTTTAACGGGAAAGTAGGCTAAAAAGCAAAGCCCAATCGAAGTTTTATCTTTGGTTTCAACTCTTGATATTGCACCAAATTTAGGTATTGCTTTAAGAATTTTACTATCTTTGCCAATAAGTGTGGCAATTGGCGAGAGGAGTTTCTCAAAATTAAAATTAATAATAAAAAAAAATTAAGTTCCACAACTCTTCAAGATAGATTAAATGGCCTAGCTACATTGGCAATTGAACACGAATTAGCTGAACAAATAGGTTTAAAAAAAATAGTTACAAATTTTGCAGAATTAAAAGTAAGAAAAGCTTTTTAATTTTCTTGTTTCTTTAGGAGTTTGTAGTAATAGAGTACCACGGAAGAACAATGCATTGAATTGTAACCTTCGTCCTTATATTTCTTTTTTTTTTAAATAGTTATTTAACAGACTTAATAGCAGAGAATGAATATTACTACAAATTACTACAGGAGGGAAAATAACGTTAAGCACTAATTTGATCTCTCAAATTTTGTACAGCATAAGCAATTAATCTCTCATCAAGTTGTCATTAAAGTGTGTATCAAATACTATTGTTGTTTTATTGCATTCTTAATCTATGATTACTTAAGAAAAAAAAGATAAATTGATATTTTTGAAGCAATGATTTTATTATATTTTATTTCATCAATATTACTCCACTGCCGTTTTATTTATAACAGTTCCAACATACTATCAGCTCTCAAGAAACATTTCTAAACTGGATAAATATCATTATAAATCTTGTAATAATTCCTTATTGGGCACAAACAAGTAATAAGTGGTAATTTTCTTCTTATTGTTATTTTAATAATTATGTGTGTTTATATAGTTGTGTGTGTGTGTGTGTGTGTGTGTGTGTGTGTGTGTGTGTGTGTGTGTGTGTGTGTGTGTGCGCAGCATGTAAAAAAAAGGCCCTGATTTTCTTTTCAAATAATTTGATGACTTTATTATATTTTGAGATCTTTTCTACTCGACATGCTATGTGTGTCTTTTCAATTTGTACTTTTTGTCCAGCTTAACTTATAGCTTTAACTTGCAGTACCCGCACGGCGATGCCCGTGTATTTAAATGGAAAGGAAGTCCACTGAATGAATTTAAATTCACTCTAACCCTTTGAAGTAAAATTATTATAGTCGAAGCGGTATAGAAATTGACCACTTTAGCAACATCGTATTCGTATGCTTGAATAAAAAATAAATGAAATACTTCTGCATAAATAAGAAATACTTCATATGATACTATATCAATGCATTTTACTACTCATACTGTCTGAAAACACTTTTTCAGATATATTATTAGAAAAAAAGTCAACGCGAAAACAAAAATGTCAAATTGATAGTAATTGGCCACCTTATCATAGTTATTGGCTATGAAACCATACATTTATTGGCCATGTAAACATTCAATGTAAAACTGGATTATTCATATATATATGAAAATATTATTCCTTTACATGAATATAGTATACCATTGTATGAAGGTATTATACCGTTAATTGAATATATTTTCCATTCATTAAATATATTATAACATTATAGCACTCAATATCTTTCTCCATCTTTCCCTTTTCTATTTTTTGACTTCTCCTTATCTATATTAGTCTTCTTTAAAGCATTTTCTTTCTGTACGGCTGCTTGTCCATTCCGTTTTTTTTTTTCTTTTCTTTATTTTTCACTCTTTTTGCTGCTTTTCTTGTTCATTGTTTTCAATAGCTGCTCTATAACTCTCAGAAATTATAAAGAATGTTTTTTTTGTGTATCCTATTAAAAAAAAATTCTCCTACTTTTTGGCGCATTTTGTTGGTAATCATCGATAAATTTACTACAATGAGTTGTTTTGTTTGAAGTAGCTGACGTACACAATTTTATAGGAGTTTTCAGAGGAGTTATCACAATTGTTGCTGCTGTCACATTATTTTCATTAGTCAAATTTGCATTTGTTGTTATAATTGCAGTCAGTATTTCAGTATTGGTAGAGCTGTTTTTAGAAAAATCATTCTGGAAAAAAAAAGCGCCAAACTTTGTATAACGGCCATGTATTATTTGAAACTTCCTCCTGATATTTCGGTGCTTTTATCTTGTCCACTTCGCCTCCAAAAATATTTTGGAAGTCTTTTAGAGACATGAGCTTATTTAATACATTAAACTCTTCATCTGATTTTTCTGTTGCTAAACATTTAGAGTTATCAGTAGCGTTCTCATCATAGGGGGCCAATTACTATAATTTTCTGAAAATATTGTGAGAGTTATTGGCCACAGCAAAACTTTAATTTTTAAGAATATATTCTTATATTACACCTCAAATTCACTTATTAGGCATCACAGCTATAAATCTCATAGCATTTTAAAAGCTGTAAATGCATTGAGTTCTTTTAGAATATCGCATAGGAAATTCTAGTCTTACCGTTTTCTCCACAAACTTTTAAACTACACTAAAAGTCCTTTTAAAGTTTAAAACAATTCGCTTAAACTACACTAAAAGTCCTTTTAAAGTTTAAAACAATTCGCCAATTAAATCAAAAAGACAAGAGATATACTCAAATTTAGTAAATTTCCAAGGCTTAACTCAAAACGTAAATTTAAACCACTGAAGAAAGAGCAGCTTGTATGGAAAATGGATCTAATGTTTCAATTTTGCGTACAGAGTTATGCCTTGAAATGTACTAAATTTGATTAGTTAATATCTCCTGACCTAATTAACGGAGAGAAACGTGCTAAAACTTTTCTTTTTCAGAAAAAAAAAACTCTTTCCAGTCATATATAATGTTTTGGGGTGGAGGAAGGTTTTCCCCCCTCAATTATGGCGGATACACCAAAAATGAGACTAATTAATTAATTTAAAAATAACCAATTCGAAATTTAGAATTTGGTCTTCGAGATGCATTACACGAGGATACGTTCGAATTTTTGGACCAAGTTTCAGGTCTGTAGGTGCTGTGGGGGCTTCTGGCCAGCAGTTACTAACGTACAAACAAACAAACAAACTAACTAACTAACACCGTCATCTTTATATATAGAGACAAACATGATTTGATTTTAGTGTGCTGCTTTACTGGAATAATCAAGTCAAGATTAATTTGCTTGTATTTATTGACAATTAATCTCTCTTATTAATTTATATATTTATCTTTTTATTATCCACGAAATGCTTTTTTGCTCGCACTTGACTGAGATTGATGTTCTTTTGATTTTTCAATCTGCTATGAGGACAAAAATAAGTCTGGCTCTTTGTTCTTATAAATACTTATTTAGCGACACTAATTCTGTAATGCAGGACCGGATTAACTAACGTAGGTCAAAAAATGGCAATGCTCCATCGTATTAAAAATCTTATTGCGCATCTAACTATATGAACGTATTTCCTAAAAAAAAGAACCTTTACAATTACTTTCCAGTGTTAAAAGAGCGCTCGTCCCAACCTTTGTATGCGCCAACCGTTTTTAACTTCTCCTGCTAAGTAGTCACAGTGATTACTTAGCAGGACCAGACGTTAACAAAACCAGACGTTAGATCAAAACCAGACGTTAGTCTGGTTTTGAGGCTCAGAATTATCTTCGTCATAGTTACAAATCGTTTGCAGTTTGAGTTTATTTTTAATTTTTTTCGAGACTTAGCTCTTGCAGACTTTACATTGAAAAAACTTTTTTTCGTGGAGAGGGGAGTGGGTTCTGAAACCACGTTTTTTAAGGGAAATTGGGACTCGATAGATCCTTCACTTTCCAACAAGATAATGATCCCAAACGTATTGCTCGGATTGTTCGGGAATGGCTGCTATATAACATGCGAAAACAGTTAAAAACCCCACCAGTCACCTGATCTTAATCCCATTGAACACTTGCGGGATTATCTCGATCGCCAAATTAAAAAACAAGAGATCAAAACTAAGAATGATCTAAAAGAAAGGACTTTGGGGGAAGGGCAGAAAATACCAACTTCTGTCACTCAAAATTTAATAAAATCAGTGCAGTTTAGATTGAGAGTTGTTATGCAGGCCATAGACTATCCAACAAATTACCAATTTTTTCGTAAAATTGTAAAATTTGCAGTGTTAATGTCTTTTGTTTTTGTTTGCATATTTACTTTTGTGATGTAAATTACATCCTATTTTAAGTTAAGCTCATCTTATTAATTAAATATTTGTATTTTTTAAATATTTTTCATTTTGTAATTAAGCTCAATGTTGCTGTAATCGAAATAAGTCGTTAATTTGAAAACTCTAATAGTGTAGGTCTGTTTTCTTTCATAGGACATCATCACAAACACTCTGCATTCTTACTTTTGCGACTAAGTGTATGTGTGCATTCTGTGCATATGACTATGAGTGACGTTATGTGTAATATGTGTGCATATACGTGCACACACGTATGTGTCTGAGAGCATTTGTGCGAGCGTCTACGTTTATGCGTGTACGAGATGTAATTTCACTTTTGTGTATATATGTGTGAATAAGCATTTGAGTGTGAAGTGGTGCGCGCATGGTGGATAATTAAATAAGAACTTGGGATTGTGCATACGTGTTGGCACGTGGGAATTTTCTGTTCTTCAACAGACTATTTCAAGTCACATTTCTGCTTTTTGCATCTAATAGGACAATCAGTCACCAATTTTAAGCTATATTTTGCACAAGCTCAATAATATTAAATTTTCTGCTGTTACAACATTAATTTCAACTTTGTGTACTACCGAACATTAGTTTAAAGACATCTAGTAAAGTACAAACATATAGTTAACCTAGTCTCGTGAAGCATTAAATAGTTTGTCTTCATTACCTAGAGAAGCAAATTCGAGTGTCAGGCAAACTTCATTATCGTAAAAATTCCTTAAATAATGCGCTTTGTTGCACTTAAAATTAATCTGGAAGCATGTAATTACTCCAGCTGACACATGGCTTTAAAAGCGCTTTCCTGTGTCTAATAATAGAAAATTACTGTGCTATTGGTTCCAACGTATGCTCGCCTTAATGATCTCGCCTTCAGTATCGGAAAATTTCTTGCAGTATCGATATCGTTTGATTCCAATGCCTCTAGTTTAACATTGGATTAGCCAGGAAGGTTTTTGTTTTCATCAATTTCAAAAGCGACCGAAAGTCGTTACATAACGCTGCGTTAAGGTTATGTAAATTTATTTCATAGAATTAACTACTCTAATTATGGTTTTCAGGAATGGAATATAAGCGGTCCAAGAATGCAGTGTGCTCAGTAGAAACTCTTCGAATTAAATTACGTGGTTGTTTGTTTTTTTTTAATCCCCGAATGGGAAAAAACATAAAATGTGGAAATTTCTAAGCACTTTAACTTTAATGTTAAAATTTAATGCATAAACGCAACAGACCCGAATCATGAAATTCATCTTTCCTCCTTTAAAACGTTGAATGATTTCAAAACTTCTGAAATAAAATATTATAAATTAAAAATTAAAGAAAAAAAAACAGATTATGTACTTTGAACAAATACGTAATGAATAAGGCCAAGAAAACTTCTATAGCAGTGTAGAATAACCCGCATTGCCTTAAATTTTAACTATGTGAAAAATATAGTATCTCTATTAATCAAACTATACCTCATCAATTAAAAGTAAACCGTCGAAATCGGTTCACTAGGTCAAACGCAATATGAGCTAACAAACAAAAAAAAAAAAAAAATACATACTCTTCAACTTGAGAACCTCCGTCTTTTTAAAGTCGGTTAATTAATTTCATACTTACTATTACTTCTAACTGTTCTTGGCAACAATTAAAAAGCGGAACGAAAGAGTTTCGATTACTTTTATTGTTTTGGCAACAATTTAAAAACGGAAGTAATTCCTTTTTTTTACATTGCTTTTGGCAACAGTTAAAAAGCGGACGTAAAATGCGAACGTTATGACAGAAAAAGTCATTTTATAAATAGTCCTTTATATAGCCCAACTAGCAGTACCCGCACGGTGATGTCCGTGCAATACACTGAAGTGACAAAAGTCATGGGATAGCAATATGCAAATTTTCAGATGGCAGTAGCATCGCATAGAACAGGTATAAATGCGCAGTGCTTTTACAGAGCTTTCATTTCTGTTCAAGTTATTCATGTGAAGAGGTTTTAACGTGATGATGACCGCACGACGTGAATTAACAGACTTTGAACGCGGAATGTTAGTTGGAGCTAGACGCATGGGTCATGCCATTTCGGAAATCGTTAGAGAATTCAACATTCCCAGATCCACTGTGTCAAGAGTGTGCCGAGAGTATGAAATTTCAGGCATAACATCCCACCATGGACAGCGCAGTGGTCGACCGCCTGCACTTAAAGATCGAGACCGGCGACGTCTGCAAAGAGTCGTAAATTCTAACAGACAAGCAACACTGCGTCAAATCACCGTACAAATCAATGTGGGACGTACAATGGACGTGTCTGCTAGAACTGTGCGGAGAAATTTGGATTTCTTGGGCTATTCCAGCAGAAGACCGACTCGAGTGCCTTTACTGACAGAACGACATCGCTTGCAGCGACTCTCGTGGGCACGTGAGCATATCGGTTGGTCCCTAGATGAATGGAAAACCGTGGCCTGGTCCGATGAGTCACGATTTCAGCTGGTAAGAGCCGATGGTAGGGTTCGAGTGTGGCGCAGACCCCACGAAGCCATGGACCCAAACTGTCAGCAAGGCAC
>JAXGGA010023917.1:0-12814 GCA_038373865.1 Uloborus plumipes
CCGATTAATCGGACGATTATCAAGAACCGATTAATCGGTAATCGGTAATCGGCCAATTTGCTTATCGGTGCATCCCTAATAGCAAGTATAAAAATGTGTATGTATTGACACTGCGCATTAGGGTGGGGCGAAAAACAAAAAGTTTTTCAGATCAACTTCTAATAGTTGCCAAAAGTTGTCTTTGGTGATAGTTAGCTTTTGTGTAAAATTTGAGAAAAATCGGTTGATATCTTCAGGGGGCGCTGCGATCGCAAAGTTTTACCATAGCTTTGTTATGGATTTTATGGTTAAAATATCAAACATAATGCCTTTAGCTAGTCTCTTTGCGTTTTTTTTACTCAAAAGATGTTTTCATGCATTAAAAGCATATGAAATGACTCACAAACATTATTTTATATGATATATTTATATTTCAAAAAAATCACTTTTTTTCACGTTTTTGTTTCTTTTTAAATGTTTGAAATATAAATATATCATATAAAATATTTTTTGTGAGTTATTTCACATGCTTTGAATGCATGAATATATCTTATGAGTAAAAAAAATGCAATGAGATTAGCTAACGGCATTATTTTTCATATTTTAACCATAAAATCCCGATAAAAGCTATGATAAAACTTTGCGATCGCAGCGCCCCCGAAGATATTAACCGATTTTTCTCAAATTTTGCACAAAAGCTAATTATCACCAAAGACAACTTTTGGCAACTATTAGAAGTTGATCTGAAAAACTTTTTATTTTTCGCCCCACCCTACTGCGCATGCACACTTTCAACTAACAAGCACCAACGTCTTTTATGCTTGAAAAATAAAAGTTAACTAATACACATTTTAAATAGTTACTGTGAATCAGATAACAAAAAGGAGTCGGGTATAATATGGCAGATCAATATTTTAGTTCTAAAGAACATTCATTACATAGTAATATTAATTTTAGTAATTACAGATTTTTTTCCTCTAAAGCGCTCGAAAGCAATTTCCAAATTTCATTAAGATTGAACAACAGCGATCCTAATAAACTGATTATTTTAAAATTAATTCATATTGTTACAAAACACGCTTTACAATTACGAGCAATGCTTCTATTGCCAATAGGACTCATTTCCTTTGCTATCAAAGAAGTAACGAACTATTTTCCGATTCATAGTAGACGCATCCAATGTTTAATTTTTCAATATGCGTTGTAATATATAAGAATATTTTTTCTTTCGCGATAATATAAAACATTAATCATTTGAATTTAATCCTTACATGGGCTTAATTATTATATTTTACGACTTCTTTTTATTGCTCATAAGTAGAGTCCGGTTATATGCAGTAAAACTAATGCACTTAAAATTTAAAAATAGGCATTGATAGTTTTTTGACCTAACATTGAGAACAGCAGTAACAGCTGAATAAAATGAATTGGCCTATCTCTTGTTGCATTTTATTATTGATACGATATGTATTATGATAATATTGTGAAACAATTATTTAAACTGAAAATTGTTGTGCCCCCTATGCCGAGCTTTGGGACAAAATAAATGTGGGTGCAAAATGAGAGCTCAATCCGAGTTACCGTTTAGTCTGGACCCCTGTCAAACAATTTTTAAAAAGTGCGAAAAATAGCGATTTTATAACATATATCATCCCTCCCCCTGAGGGTCCTGGATGTTTTGCTTTAGTATGTGCCGTCAGGGGCCCCTGGAGATTGAGTATACCAAAAATGAACTCTAAGGATCTTTATGGGGCTGAGATACAGAGGGGTGAAAACCCTGTTTGGTTACTCGCGTAAACAGTCCTTGGATCTTTATGGGGCTGAGATACAGAGGGGTGAAAACCCCGGTTTGGTTACTCGCGTAAACAGTCCTTGTCGCTCTTTTACATTTTTATTGGCGACGGAAATTTCTTGGCGGCTTGTATTTGGTTTTCTTGGCGGGGCGGGACGCTCCCGCGTCCCGTGATCCTTGTCGCTCTTTTACATTTTTATTGGCGACGGAAATTTCTTGGCGGCTTGTATTTGGTTTTCTTGGCGGGGCGGGACGCTCCCGCGTCCCGTGATCCTTGTCGCTCTTTTACATTTTTATTGGCGACGGAAATTTCTTGGCGACTTGTATTTGGTTTTCTTGGCGGGGCGGGACGCTCCCGCGTCCCGTGTTGTTGTTTCTGGCAACAATTAAAAATCGGAAGCGTATTAAATTTAAAATTACTATTATTTTTCATTGCTTCTGGCAACCGGCAGTAACACGTGAAATGGATGACAGAAAGCAAATACATAAATAATCTATTAAAAAGAAAAAGAAAAGAAAAGGCAAACAAATAAACTTAGCCACTAAATATATCACATTTGAATAGGACAGAAGGACTGTGTAACTGTAGTACCCGTTTTAGCCTTGATAACTTTTATTATTATTTAACTAGTCACGTTTAATTTTCGTGACAAAGGCAGGGATTCAAGTGAAACAGGCCATCGCAAATAACAATCGCTACTGGAAATGAATTACATTAGAACGTTTCTTGATAAAAACATCGTGACGTCAGCGTGACGTTTGCCTATGAGAAACGAGCTAGATAAAACGTCACAGCCTACTTGGCGAATAAGAGGAGATCGCTGAGTGCTTGTGAGCTCTTATTGGCTCCACCCGTAATGACGTCATGCCAAGTTAAGTTGATGATAAAGTAATTCACTTCCAGTAGCGATTGCAATTCGAAGCGATCGCAGTGCTGTTTCACTTGAATCCCTGCCAAAGAAAACTGCTGCCGCATAATTAAAATTCATTCTCTAAGACTACTTTTGAAAAAAAAAATGGCAACAGCTACTCCTACAACACATTCACAAACTCTATGAGCTGAGAGATTCCTCTTTTAGAATTGAGGCAAAAAGAAATCCAATTAAAAGTGGAAGGAAGTGCTCTTCTATGATCTAAAAAATCTGCTCCTGGAATCATCTTCAATTCCATTTGCTTTGGAATATAAAAAAATACAGATTGAAACGAAGAAAATAAAAATATTACGATCCATTACAGGACTGACTAATGTCAATTAAAAGAGACTTCGTGGCAATTCCTTTAATTAGAACAATAAAAGAACGCTTGGATCGTGACTAATGCATACGTTTAACAATCAGGGAGCTACGAGCCTGATCATAAAAAGAAGCATAAATTTTGCATATTTCATCAGAATGTATATTAATAGGTATTAAATAACACATAGTATGGCTAACTGTAGATTCTGAAATTCGTATAAATTCTGCTAGACTTAGGTATTTCTATGAATATGAAATAAGGCTTTGATGGTAATTTTACGTCAGAACTTAACAATGTGACATAACATATTTAATATATCTGTGCCATTGCATCAAAAACTAGACCACGCTGGTTACTGGAAAGACTTTTTATGATGTAGTAAATGTATGGCTGTAAAGCTAAAATTATCCGGTTAAAAGAGAGAGGAAAAGGAATTTCCGTTTAGAACTAAGTGAGCCTATTTAATCGTATATCAGTATCGGTTTTCCAGCACTGGATCAATATTCTCTCAATCAGCAAGCCCCATTGCACATTTTTTCAAACATATCTCTGAAACTTTTTACGGTGATTTCTAAAAAAAAAAATGGCCTGTCTCATTTAAAAGAAAAACTCTTTAACAATATAGAATTTGGGTTAAATTCATTATCTGTTCATTGCGTCTGCCTTAATTTTCTTGGTGGACACTAATGTTAAATTTTTGAACAGCTCAAAATTGAACAAAAACTGTTCAAATGTAATAATAATAATAACTGAAGCTCGGGAATAAGGTTTTGTGACATTACAATTAGTGCTCATAGTGCACTAAATTACGCATTGTGCCTTCCCATAACAGTAAATTTGTCCTTAAATAGGCACATTGTATATAACAATATCTTTTCGATGTTTTGCTTAATGTACAAGAAAGTATAAACATGTCTTGAAAAGCTTATGTTTTTCACTGAGAAACACTTGAGATATAGACCTCATAGATTACATTTATTGCAAAAACAGTAGGACAGCCCTAAGCAATCGGTTAATAAATTATTCCGCTATCATGACAAAAACGGGCTAGTATAAAATTACGGCAAGAAAATCGTCACAAAAACAACGATACATTATTCTCGTTACAATAACAAAACTGAAGATTTATGATAACCGAGATCGTAATTTCAAAGGTTCGGAAAAAGCATTCTAATTTCAAGCTTGATTTGCGAACCGCAGTCAGTGAAGCATTTGATTTGAAATTTATTTGCTTTCGAAGGAGTGAGATATTCAGAGTAATTTTACGGTTTCCAACTTCCAAAAAGTAGTAACTTTTGTTTTGTAAATAGAAACGCAAATAGTTTCTTGGATTCTTTCGTTTGTCATAGTTTTTGGTTTCTGTATAGTGCAAATATATCTACAGTAACCCCTCGTTATAGCGTGCTTGTTGAGAGACAAAAAAAATCTCGATATATCCGAAAACGCGATATAACCGGGTTCATATAAATTAACGATTTAATTAACAAACAAATTAATGACCTTTGTACCTGCAAAGAGATTAGTTTATTAGCATATTTAAGACGATTTTCTTAATAACAACCAAAAAAAAAAAAAAAAAGCCTACCAATTAACCATTTTTTAGGATTTAAAAAAAAGTATTTGTTTCCTTATGGTGCAATACGAATCGAAAGGCAGCTTACATTGCAACGAATTAAATGTATGAAAAACATGAACGTTTTATTTTTTGATTTAAAAACCAAAAGTTTTAAAAACTGGAACCAGACTACATAAAAAAGCACTGAAAGATAAGAAAGAAGGTAGGTGCTATTTAATGTCATCGTATTATTAACCCAGGTAGCACAAATAACCTTTAAACGTTTTATACACGTTTTTAAGCGGTTGTTATAACGTTAATAACCATTTTACAACCTTTAAAAAACGAAGTGTGCTACTTGGGAAGTTAAAAAAGTCATTTGACATGTTAGCTCTTCCTATTTACTTAGTTCTATTGGAACCCTCCGTCAGTTCTACATTAATAACATTATAATTCAATTCAAATCAAATGTTGTAGTCGTGCGATGTCAACCATAAACAGCACGCATTTTAGCTTGATACACAATCAAGCGTATTAGTGTGATAAGTAAGAATTGTAAATCAGCCTATAATGTTATTCTATGAAATTGTTTTTCTGTAGTAACACACGACTACAGCATTTGAATTGAATTATAATGTTATTAACGTTTAACTGACAAGGTTTCAGTAGAAATAAATGCACAGAAACAGCTAACACATCAAACGACTTGTTTTTCTTAATAATACGATGACATCTAATTGCACCTACCTTGGACACTAGGGGGTCCCAAAAAAACCGAAAGTCGGAATTTTTTAACGCATACCCTCTTATTTTTTTCCTTTTACATCAAAACAATTGTAAAAAAAGTTTCATGCAATTTGAACAACGGTAACCCGTGCCGCCTTGCGTCCAAAAGTGCGAACTAGAACAAATCGAAAAAAAACTTTTTTCGGAAATTCAAAATTTCATGTTGATAAAACGCTTCCCCTATATCCCCACATGTCCCACAAAATCATTTATCCAAATTAAAAAAATTTTATGTACTCCACAAGGGGCATAAAAATTCATAATTTTCTTCTAAAAATATCTTTTTTACTTCCTTTTACGTAGTAAAGGAAGTATTGTGATCGCGAAAAAAAAATCACTCAAATTTGAGTCTAAATTTTGATTTTGCTCGCCCCCGAATGAATCTTCAGTAGTTTTTTCGACCTGTCAGCACGTGCATATGTACCTACCAACATATAAGCAGCCGAAAAATCTTTTTCAACCACCCCCGAGTTAATTACGACGAGTTTTCTCGTGACGTCTGTATGTAGGTATGTGCGTATGTATGTATGTGCCTCGCATAACTCAAAAACCATATGCCGTAGAAGCTTCTAACATGGTATGTAGGCTCTGAGGATGGTCTAGTTGTGCACCTCCCCTTGTGGTTGCATTCGAATGTTCCCAAGGGGTGTTTTACCCCTTTTTTGGGGTAAATCAGTGTTAATTTCAATGCAGACTCAAGTGACATGAATTGGCGCGACCACTTGGCGATATGTCGGCAAGTTTTTGGTCGCGAAGTGTTTGATGCCAACTTGGCGACATATCGCCAAGTTGGGGACAAATTTGGTGAAAAAATTATTTTTTGAATTTGGGTCCAATTTGGCGCTATTAGCGATATTTTGCGAAAAATTCCCTGAATGATATTAAAATCAGCAATATTTAGAAAATTAACCATTGTAAAATATTTTTTGCATTGTTTCGTGGCAGATTAGGGGAAAAAATATTTGAATTGTTACCTTGCTCACTCCAAGCACATTTTTTAACACTTTAACACTACTAAGAAATTTACACGTAAAAGGAAGTAGTGTGGGGTCCATACCAGATTTTTTTCTATGTATTTTGTAAACAATAAAAGATAAATTTTAAGAATTTATCAAGATGAAAAATATGAAGCATAAAGTACATAATTAGAGCAAAACAGAAGTTTTCTCTCTCGTTTTATATTTATTTCTCCCGCAAATTACTCAAAATTACGGTTTTTTTTCAAGTTCAAAGTTAAACTTTTCCATTTTAATTGCTACATTTTTTTTATAATTGAAGTTAAAAATCAACGCAAGTAAAGGTCAAATTAGGTAGAAAGTACCGCATATATACAACACATGCTGTACTTTTTGCCTAATTTGTGTTTTATTTACGTTAGTTTTTAACTTCAGTCATATATCAGCACGAAACTTATTTGATCATTTTTCATTTAGCTACATTTTTTTATTATTCGTCTGCACATGCTGTTTTAAAATTATGTTCTTTAGTGATTTAGGGACTTCATATTTTCTTTAAGTGTATTTGCAATTTAAAATTCATAAATGGTACAGTAAATAAATAGAAAATAATGAAATATTTAAGGAAATATATAATTTTAAAGCCTCGTGATGGGGATCTCATTTCCTTAAAAAATTTGAGTAAATGTTTGTGTAATATTAATATGATTGTTGAAAATGTTTATTGTAATTTTAAAAATTACAAAATTATGCCGACTTATACTTGAAAGTGCAAACTAGTACTTGTGTACTGAGCCGAATCGAAAAAAATGCTTGAAGGTACATTCTCAGAAAAATCTCTTTATACAGTAAATTATCCCTCATTTTTCGAGGAAGTTTTTCCGTTTCTGTTAAAACGAAAGTTCTCCGTCTTTATTCGCGAAAGCCGATGTACGCATGCGTACATTGACTTTCGCTACACTTCCCATTAGTCGAACTAACAAGAGGAAACGAGTACGGAGCTAAAGAACGTTATAAGGAATCGGCGAGCGTGAAACATCAGCATGGGGTAAGTATTTATTTTTAAAATTTGATTCCAAAAATATATACTGTCAGCCCCGCTTAAACGAATACTGTCGGGTCCGAGAAATGTTATTCTATTAAGCGGAGTATTTGTTGAAGTGGGGATCTTCAACATTGCGTCTATGGAACGTTTAAATATTCGGTTCCGGGGTGTTATATTCGTATAAGCGATATATTCGTTTATGCGTTAACCGATTAAGCGGGGCCGACAGTATCTTTCTTCTTAACTTGAGTTGAAAGCAGTTTTAAATTTAGCTTGAAAAAATATTAATTCATTTAATGTTCACAGTTTCTTAATTCCACAGAAGAGTAAATGGCGCTACATTTGTTCTTTTCTCCCCAAAGCCCAAATCAACTCTTATTTCAATTGGCTGATGGGAATTTAACGAGGTTTGTGGAACTCTAAAAAAAAACGTAGTTTTATTTGCGTACTAAAATAATTTGACTTAAATTATTTTTTGAGAAGTAAAATAGTGGTTGAGAACAACATTACTTCCATGAAATCTTAACGTAAATTTGTTTTACAATAGCTACGCAAAAAGAATTCCTTTTTTAATTTCCTCCATGCAGGAAGATTCTGCACTGTTAAAAATTCAGGAAGCTTTTATGGTAAATGTTACTGGAAAATGTAGCGTTTACCGTACAAAAAATTTTTACAGTGAATTGTACCGATAAAAAAATTGCGACTGCAGCGCCAAATGATCACCACGTCACTTACTGTGAAATGCAGAAGACAACCTATTTCAACCTCTCCTGATGTGTCACATCTGGTACCGTGGATAGTAATGCAGTGTGAAAAAATTGGGTCCCGGTTTCGATCCTTGTCGCTTGTATCTCGTGCTTTTTAATTATTCTTTTCTCTTCCGTAAAATTTTACAGTAAAAATATATTTTACGGTACAAGTTACTGGCAACATGGATGCCAGTAACTCTTACCGTAAAATTTCAGGAAAATTTTTAACAGTGTGGTTGAAGCATTTCAAAAAGAAGGGCTTCATTTTTTAAAGTTAATAACTAAAAATTAGGATTCTTACTCATCCTTGGATATAGACAACCATCTAAAAAAACCTTTAAAATAGTAGTCTGGTAACTTGGATTCAAAAAATCGAGTTTTTTTTTCTTAACCCTCTCGGCACCCTGGACCTCATATGAGGCTCCTACTTTTGAACTCAATTTTGGAAGAAGTAAACACTTAAAATGATTTTTTTTTCCACTTAGGAGCCCCATATGTGATCTAAATGAATAGGTGGAGTCACTGACGGAAAAAAAATCATTTTAAGTGTTTACTTCTTCCAAAATTGAGTTCAAAAGTATGAGCCTCATATGAGGTCCAGGGTGCCGAGAGGGTTAATTTGAAAGTACAATGGCTTAAGAATATACTGTAAAAAATTTCAGACAGAAATTCGAAATATTTCGGGAGTTATAATGAGTTTCCTAGAGCCCCTCGGAGTTTGTTGTTAAACTTTAAACGCGTTTTTCTTAAAACATTGTTTTTCTGGTCGGCCCGGGTCCTAACTTTTTTTCTACTGAACCGATTGCTCTCAAATTTTAACAGGCTGTTCTACACACTCATCGTTCTCGTCGGAACTAACGAGAATTTTTTTCACCCCTAACTTTTTATTTTACAACCCTTTCTTTGCTAAAATAAAAGGACTTTCTTTTTCAAAGTCCGCCATTTTATTATTTACCCTTGAAAATTAACTTCAGTAGTTCCAACCAAAATGACATATCTATAGATTAAGAATAATCAAGAATTTTTGATTTCAGATAACGTCAAGAGCCAAAATCACCCGGGCCACCCAAGCGCATTTTTTTTGAGGTTCCAACTTCGAGGGGCAATAATAATAGTAAAAAACTATTACATTTTTTCAAATAAATAATTTTTTATATCTTCAATATGTAAATAAAAATACTCTTAATATTCAAGAAGATTCATTTTTATTTTCCTATAAAAAACCACCCTCCAAAAAAGCCGTGAAAATAGGCATAAGTTACCAGACACATTTTTCGCATAAAATGTACCTTAAGGTACATTTTTCGCATAAAGCCGCGAAGGCTTCCAACAAACTAATTCAGTATTTAGTGCATCATCTCAACTCCCTGTCGATAGCTAGAATTGCGTATATCATTTCCACTTTTCGCATTAAATTTTCACGGCTTTTCTCAAGTTAAATCAAACAGTAATTTTTTTCAGCTTCATTTTTAATATCCAGGCTTTTACATAGGATTTGGAAACACTCGAACGCCCGCTCTCTAACGAGCTTCTACCATGATTTGTATTTTAAAACATTTTGCAGTCTTGGTTGTAAGTAAAATATTTATCCTTAAGCAATGTTTTTTTAAAATTTTTTTTGTGCTTTGAAACGTGCAAATAATATTTTGTATAATAAATTGTATTCCTTTATTGAAAGATTGTTAACTGCATCTATTGTTTTTGTAAGTTTTGTGAATATGTGTTTTAGAGTATCGCTAACGTAATCGCTTGAAGAGATTGGCAACAAACAAATGGATTAGGTTCATTATTTTCCAATTTGATGGAGCTTTAAATACAACTTAACGGCATTTCTTAAATTTGTTTGCGTTGATTGGGCACTGTTTGTTTGTTTGTTCTTGTTTGTTCTGATCCCCGAGACCAGCAGAGCTAGATCAGGTCCATGAGTCTATTCACCCGTAGAAAGTCAAGAACCATCAAGGGGTTTTGGATAAGATCCAATTTGGAAAGCCCCAGACATGATAAAATATGCTCAGGGGAGGCCTGAGCAGAAGAGCACTTAGTGCATATCTCGAAGACTTTAGTTCCGTTAAAAAACGTCATTGTCAGTAGATGGCCGCTAAGGAAACGGGAAAGAGCAGTTTGGTCTTTTCTGCTGCCTTTTGCCATCAGAGCGCCGCCTGGGCGATCACTCTGGTACAATGGATGCTTTGGCGGTTTCAGCCAAGCTGCCCTATTCTCTGCCCTGGAAGTTGAGAATAGTTCGGTAAACGTAAGAGGGGTCCTTGGCACCATGCTCTCGCTGGCACCGGCTCTCGCCAAACTGTCAGCAAGTTCGTTTCCCACTACGTCCACATGGGAAGGGATCCATTGAAGGTGGATCTGACATGAACATGAAAGCTGTTTCAAGATCCTAAGAATGTGGGTCCCTGTACTATCCCTCACATTATGCCAATCCGCCAAGTGCTGGATGGCACTTCTACTGTCCGAGAAGATCCAGATATCCTTCACATTTGGTAGCGACATGATTGACTTCAGACCCTCGAGAATTGCAATGAGCTCGCTTCGGAAAACCGAGCAACAGTCTGGGTTTCTTCTTTGAATCTTAATTTCTTGTCGTTGAAGTCTAATATAAACGCCACTACCAGAACGTTCATTGTCAAGTTTGCTTCCGTCAGTGTACATATGCACAGCATCAATGGGAGCTCTATTAATTCTTTCTAGAGCCAACTGTTTCAGGTAGCAAGGCAATTCCATATGTTTGCTAACTTGAACAGAAAGATTGGTATGAAAGTAGACCCCGTCAAGACCCTCAGCAGGGTCGATGACTTGAGTTAGGCTGTGTTGTTCAACAGAACTGGCAATAATTTTCTCAGAAGTGACTCTACTAAAGGGACTGTCCCGTTTAAGCCTCTGGTTATTTCTCCAAGAACCGAGGAGCTTCGAGGTACGATTTTGGGATCCAAGACTGGAGAGTTTATTGTAGTATTTTACTAGGTATGCTTTTCTCCTAAGACTCAATGGCTGCAGATTGGCCTCAAAAAGTACGATATTATTTGGACATGAGTTGCGAAGTCCTGTAATAATCCTTGCAGCACTAAGCTGGATCCTTTCAAGTTTTTGCAGGTTTGTTTCAGATGCACAGTAGAAGATGGGGAATCCGTATTCCAATATGGGTCGAATAAGAGAAATAAAAGTATTTCTTAATGTACTAGCGTCGGCACCCCAGTCACGACCTGCAATGTATTTCAAAATTCTTAATCGTTTCCTAGCTTTCAGAGCCAGCTTATCCAGATGTCCATTTCCCAGTATCTCAGGATCCAGTATGAAACCCAGATATTCTGGGTGTTTCTTCACTTCAAGGGGCTGATTGTTCATTACGATTCTTGGACGGAAGTTATAAAGTTTTCTATTTGTTGTGAAGAAACTCACGGTAGACTTTGATGGGTTAAAACTTAGTTTGTGATCAACAGAGAAGTTCCACATAGCAGTCAGAGCTAGGTTCACTCTCTCCTCCATTTTCTCAATATCAGAGCCAGAGCTCCAAACAACTATGTCATCTGCAAATAGGCCAATGTCACAGTTCTCTGGTATAGTTTTTTCAATTCCTGCAATAAAAAGCGCAAACAGTGTAGGACTCAGTACTGAGCCTTGAGGAACTCCTTGGCTCATTTTAAAACTGTTTGATATCTGATTATTGAATCTCACTCTGATGTGTCTATCTCTTAAGAAATCGTAAATCCTAGGTAGCATTCTACCACATATACCAATCTTATGTAATTTGACGATCAATTTCTGAGTCCAAACTCTGTCGAAGGCCTTTGAAAGATCAAGAAAGGCGGCGGTAGTGTGGTGTGTTGGTTTCTTGTTCTGGGCGTCTCTGACCCTCTGGCAAAAATAGAGCACCTGATCAACTGTGCTGTGACCCTCTCTAAAACCATACTGCTCCATGGGAAGAAGGTTGTGTTGATTTAAGTAAAAAGTGAGTCTCTTTAAAATCATTTTCTCCATGATCTTGCATGATATGGAGGTCAAAGCAATGGGTCTAAAGCTCTCGGCAGAGGTCATGTCCTTGCCAGGTTTTCTAATGGGCACTAAGATTGCTCTCTTCCAGTCGCGAGGAAGACGACCCAGTCTCCATGAGTCGTTGATGATATCCAATAGCCTTTGTCTTCCGTGCTGACCCAAATGAGAAATCATCTGACCATGCACACAATCTGGTCCAGGCGAAGAGTTCAATTTTGATCCTGTAATTGCAATATTTAGTTCTTCAGCTGAAAAGGCTTTGTTGAAGGTTGCCGGACCTGTATGAGGATTGCTCCGACATCCATGCACAGCAAAACTCGCCTTAGTCTTCACATTGGCACTTTTGAGATGTACTTACAATTGGGCAGTTACTTAGTATCCAATCGAACAGGAATTTCGTCAAATTTGTTGCAAGATTTTAATAACTGAGATTCTCGGCGATTTTTTTAAACTGACGCCAGTTTTTGTGCCAAAGACTACGTAATAATACTTTACTTCTTACACGACGTAACCAAAATAAAACTATTATTGTCTGATATGTATTGACTGCGGCAAAGTCTTAATCATCGAGATAATACTCCCACATTTGAAAAGTTCAGATTTTTTTCTTTTGTTGGCCGATTCCGTATGTATCTATTAAAAACCTTTTTAAAATTATGTCAAAACGTAAAGTAATCCGCATACTCTCTACTAATAAGAAAGCTAAAGTTA
>JAXGGA010023918.1:0-12813 GCA_038373865.1 Uloborus plumipes
TCCTTCTTTTTATTGTTTTTTAAACTACCACCTTAAAAATGAATGAATTTCTCTGTGAGAAGGGCATTAAATAGCTGTCAGGGCCTGGGCATCTCTTTGGCTAGATTGGACCTGGCCACGAACAGATTAAACTAGTGGGAGACGCTTGGGAAAACACTTTTTCGGGCAATTTGAAGTCAAACCTTATAAACACAAAATTTAACGTTAAAAAAGCAGTGACAACTTTAAGGGTGAGGTTTTGGTTAACTACTCTCTCAAAGTATTTGTTGGGTTGCAGAGTGACCAAACACATAAATTAACAGAAGAGAAAAGAAATTATCAATGGATTAAATCGTAGTTTTTTCTTTCATTTCCTTAAATAATTATAAGAACTTAAGCAATTTTAGTCATTTACGGGCCCTAAAATTAGGGGGCATTTGGAAAAGGCCAAGTTGCCTTATTTGGTAATTAGGCGCATTTTAAAGGCTTCCATACAAAAAAGTAACGTGATTATCGGAAAACTTTCCTTAAAAATGTATAACAATGTTATAAAACGATTTAGTTTCTTTCATGGGGAAGTCCAGAAGATTTTAATTTATTAAACATTAGTTTCAGCTGTTTTATTTGAATTAAAAGCTCTGAACAAATTTTAATTGAAGTAAAAACAAAAAGTCATATCTTCCGATTGGTGTAAAATTCAAAACACGGAAGGATATTTTATTTAGTTATTGTTTGTGCAATCAAAATTGGGAATTTAAGTAAAAATGTCGCTTATAATTAACTAAAAATGACGTAGTCGAATCATTAGAAATTCGCTGTGAGGTGCAAACTTCCACTATCCTAACGAAATGTAATTCAACTTTCAAGACAGTAATGATGATAAAGGATGTAAACCAAACTGGCTGATAATAAATAAAATCGACATCAGTGATTTAAAAAGAAATATACCAAAAATAAAAAGAAGAGGGGGGAGTGATAGATGAAAAGGAAAACCCGGAAATTAAAAGAAAGAAAAAAGCCAGAGGCCATGGGTTTGATTCCTGCCTGGCCTTGGGTGCTTTGTCCTTCTCTTGTATTATAAAGTGTTTCCTGTATTTTTCCGGGAGCAAGGTGTTTAGTACGCAGTCCTCTTATGTGTGGAGCTGATGTTTAGCTTCGTAATAAGGAACAAAGAAGTTTGCACCATATTCCCCTACTATGTCATGAGTTTTTTAATTCTTTGGAACGTTAAATACAGGAATTCTAACTGCTGAAAAAAAATCATTTCATGTTTAAAAGAAATCGATTTATACAAAATTTCAAAGCATGCGACGATTTTTTGCCAGCAAATTAGGAAATTTCAGTAAAAACTTTACTTCAAATCAGAATTTTAAAAGGAACAAAGTCGAATTCGTCTTGCTTTTTTGTGCACACTCATGATACAGCCCACTTCGAATTATACAAGTTCATCTAATCTCTTTCCATAATTAATACTAAAAAGGGGAGAAAAACTTTCCATTTGCATGCATGAATATAATGAAACTAAGCATTTATTCTCCATTTCAATAAACAAGTTTAGAATTACAGATACTATTGCAAACATATTCCGGAAACATCGAAATAAGCCGCCATGAGAATAGTTTAAGCTCAATGGAACGTAATTCTCCGATAGATTAATCTTTTCATGCGAAGTAATATTTAATCTCTCCATATGGTTTCAATTTCTCTGCTGAAGAGTATTTTAAATGAAATGTAAATTTTAATTCCTACCTTACGCAATACGTTTTGTAAAATTAAATAAAAAATATCTCTTTTCTCCCCTCCCCCAATCTCTTCCAGAGTTGTAATCCAAAATTGTTCTAAATGTTCCTGTCCTTTTATTTATTTTGTTTTCTTAAATTTGCTAGTGTTAGTTATTTCAAGAGTGATTTAGATTCTTAAGTAACGAACAAATAAAAGATTCTAAAATTAAATATTCGCTTCAACTAATGTTTTTTTTCTGTAACGATGACAGTGAGAAACTGAAGAAGTATTAGTATGACTACAATACTCAGAGGTGGTCTCACCTTAAAACTAGGATGACTCCCCCCCCCTCTCCCCAGCCCCAAATACTACGAAGACATCTAGATAGCCTACAAGAGCCGAGAGACCCCCAACAAAAAAAAAGATATAAGCTCATAAAACCAACCCCTCCAAAAAACTTCAACGGCGCAGCCTACGCCATGACCTCCCCCCCCCCCCAGCTAGGGGCCCCGGCAATAATTATTCTATGAATTAACGGTGAAATGCTATGCGATTTCAGAATAAAGTTTAAATCATCTTTGCTAATATGCTATACGTCTATGTGTTTAAAGATTTTGTATCGAGGAATTGTGAATTAAATTTCAAAAAACATAGTGAAAGGAGTAACGCCCTCTTATACAACCTCTTGAAAGCCGTAAATCAAACAAATAACCCTCCAAGCATTAAAAGTAGCCAAATTACACACTAACCTATACTAGTAAAAGATATTAACGTTTAGAGAAGTTCTCTATGTTTGGGATTCAAATTATTAATAAAAATCATTGCACTGCAACTTGGAAGTCAAAAAAAAAAAAAAAAGAAGCCCAAATTAAGTATTTACCAAAATGGTTTGAGCGATATTTAAATGCTCTCCTGCTTGCATGGAAGCGAACAACTTCAGATCTACGTGTTGTCAACCTTGTTATAAGATGAGCAAACATAAAAGTACGTACTTAACTCATATTTCGTTAAGAACCAAATGGTCTTGTTTTGCGGTATAACTAACCTCTTTAAGAACTACTACTATGGTAAACCACAGAGGTCTTCTAGTAACTTAAGGCGGGTATAAGTTCTTATCATTACGTTTCCGCCCCCCATATAGTAGACCAAGACCTAATAAGAAGTATTACAACATGTAGAAACTTGTAGGTTCGATGGGATCTAAGGCACAAAAATAAAAAGGTTTTTGAAGTAACTAATTAAAGCTGTGATCTACAAACTACCAGTTATTCCTACATCCATCACCCACCAAAATAAAATCCAGGTCCAAGCCATTCATTCTCTTTGTTTTAATTTGGTTATGACGCTGAAATTGTAACGTAATGGCTTTAAAAGCATAATACGTTTTGTCAATGATAGTTTTCAGTAAACATTGAGCTTAATCCATCAACAGAAGTTGTATTTTTTTTCTTCAGACACCTTGTTTAAATCACAGAACTTACAACGAAAAATTTACGTCAGTGCATACTTCTTTTACACGGTGACTGTCTCTCTTTTTAGTCTGAGTAAGTGCACCGTTTCTCAATTTAAATCTTAAGCATATTGGTATAAAATTTCGTACTGACTTGACCGACTTAGACTGAGAATTTTTTCTCTTGGTGGAAGATTTATCACATTGAAACTTAACATATACAGGGTGTTCCGTAACAAATTGTACAAACTTTGAGGGGAGTTAGAGGGGATGATAACCGGCAAGAATCACCTAGGAACATAGGTTCGGAAACGCATAGTTGACGAGCTACACATTCACAAAGTTGTCAAATTGTGTCAGAATGGCTCGTTATTACTACGGTTTTTTATTATCATTTCGATGCATTTTTTTTGAGCAACAGGTAGCAAAATTTTGACAACCGCTTTAACCTTTCTTAAAAATTAATATTGTTCAATGAGACACAAGATTGGAACAAGATTGGACACAACATTCGAAATGTTTATTGGTCAAAGACATTACACGTTTAATGTAAATAATGTTAAAAAATGTCATAAATTATGTTCAAAGTTTCCACCATTGTTAGCGATACATGCGTTACACCATCGGACCACAGACTGGCGAACTCTCTCAAATACACCCGGATTTTCTTGGATATCTGTAGCAGCATAGGCGATTCTTGCAAGTAGATCCATTTCTGAATCCACAGGAGTTGCGTACACAGCACTTTTCAAAGCACCCCAAAGAAAGAAATCGAGACTGTTTAAATCAGGAGAGCGTGGTGGCCAGGAAACTGGTCCACCACCCAAAAAAATCAGAATATTGGTATGGAAAAGGATTAAACAATGCCGCCTTTCAAAGAAGAAAGAGATCAGGAGACTGAAACAGTTTAAGGTTCCAAAACTGAACTTTATGGCTACTGAATACTACGACCAAAGATATCGACTGGCTCTCAACAGATCTTAGTGAGCACTCCAATTACAAAGAATCTTTCATTCAAAGAGATTGAGAGAAACATAGAATCAGGCTTGGTTTTAGATGAAGCTTCAGTCCGCTTTCCAAGTCACATGCAAGCTGTGGAAAGAACAATTAAAGTAGTGACAGAAGCGGCAATGCACGTATGTGGCCATGAGGACAGAGATACCTTCGTCAGAGCAAAGATACAATCCAGGATAAAAATGTCAACGTTTAATTCGAAGAAGGACTTTGTTGCATGAAGAATGCAAAACAATGTGAATATAATATTTTTAGGTGGAGGGCTGGTGGAACTCGTGCAGCCACCTCCTCGCGTTGAGTTCTGGATTATTTTGCAAGATATTTGGATGCGCAATAAGCTGAGAACTGTGAAGCACTTTCCGTTAACACATTTTTTTAATTCAATAAATGACTAATTTGTAACTCTAACGAATTTTAAAAATAAAAATGCAGATCATTTGATAAACTGCTTCTCATTTCAGACTCCTAAATTGTCTCTCAACACTTGGACGGAATTTTTATAAAGCTTAAGAATTAATAAATAAATTGGACCATTTAAAAAAAACATTTTTTCCAAATTTTCCCCGTATTTGTGACAAATTAAATAAATATAATTTACAATTCAATTTTAATGTTAATTTAATGATAATAGTGAGCCTTTTTTGCTCTCCCCAATACCGAAAATAATTTTTTTAAAAAATTTCACAAATTTTGCTGTAATATCCAATTTTAGCAATATTTTCTGAAACCCCCAAGCGTTTATGGCTGATCAAGAAATAGAGCAAAATAATTCAATTTTTTATGTGAACTTAGTGCCCCAAATAGTACCTTCTAAGTTACACCCATCATTGAAAATATTTATTAAAAAATTTTGACAAATTTTACGAAAAACATCAAAAATTAGCATTTTTCCGAAACTTCAAGGCAATTGCGGCAGATCAAGAAATTGTGCAAAAAATTTCAAATTTTTTGTGAGTGCTTTGTGCCTCCAATATGGCACCTTTTCCGCATATCTCGTCATCGAAAAAAAAAATAAAAGTCATTTTCGGCCCACCCTACTGATTAATGATCTGAATAATTATTTTTAGTATTGTTAGTAGTTTTTTTTCTTTATTTTACAATTCCGATTTTAGAAATAATTGATGATTAATTTCTCTATGCGAAAATTTATTTATTTTTCTCATTTTCGCAAAATAAGTTCAACATTTTAGCCCAATTTCTTTAAACAGTGTTAATTATTTTAACTAGACATGAAGATTAAAAAAAATTACAAGCACATGAATTCAGGATGGGTTTTAATAAAAAAAATTTCAATTATTGTGGTAGATATTTAATTTAAGACTTATTCTTTGAAAATAGGAGGTTATCAAAAAGCACCACGATAAGAAGAGAAATATTAACACATGAAAAATGTTGCAACAATGTTTATACGTGTATATTTATTCAAAATACGAAAAATAATTTAATAAAAAGTTCATATCAATAGTGAGGATATGTTTTGTTTCATTCTTTGAACTACTTGTTTCGTTTTTGTTCACTATACTTTCGTAATACGTGTTATACATATGTTTGCAGAAAATTATTTATTTCTCGTTTATACATTTATTCATCATAGTTTCTTATTCAAGCCATAGTTATTAAAGTAATTTTATTGAAAGCTTACTTATTCTGCCACTTGATCGGCAAAATTTGACTGATTATAAATAAAATGAACTACTCATGCTTTCGCATTCCAATGTAAGAGTTCGGGAATTTAATTATTCCTAATAATCTCGGATGAATATTCGCTGTAAGGATTCTCTTTTAATCCCATTCAGTTTTACGCACTGTATGCACCATTTGTTATGTTTTACTCTGTGCACTTTCATACTACTAGTCTAAGATCCCACCGCAGTTTATCTACACTCATAGCGTACACTCATCACGTATATATCAAATTAAAGCACATTTTTTTCTGAACGTGATGCACTAAGTCTTCGTATGTAAAAGTGCCCGAAACCTATAGGCAGCCTGACCTAAACGGGACATATGAATGTAGTATTTCTACACTCATTTGCGTACACTCATCACGTATATATCAAATTAAAGCTGATTTTTTCCTGAACGTGATGCACTAAGGCTGCCTATGTAAAAGTGGCCGCAACCTCTAGACAGCCTAGCCTAAACAGGTCACATGAATGTAGTATTTCTACACTCATCGCGTACACTCATCACGTATATATCAAATTAAAGCTGATTTTTTTTTGAAAGTGATGCACTAAGGCTGACTGTGTAAAAGTGGCCGCAACCTGTAGGCAGCCTGGCATAACAGGTCACATAAATGAAGTATTTCTACACTCATCGCGTACTCTCATCACTCATATATCAAATAAAAGCTGATTTTTCCCTGAACGTGATGTACTAAGGCTGCCTATGTAAAAGTGTCCGCAACCTCTACGCAGCCTAGCCTAAACAGGTCACATAAATGTAGTATTTCTACACTCATCGCGTACACTCATCACGTATATGTCAAATTAAAGTTTATTTTTTTCTGAAAGTGATGCACTAAGGCTGCCTATGTAAAAGTCGCCGCAATCTGTAGGCAGCCTGACTAGCAGGTCACATAAATGTCAAATTCTTCATTCATGTAACTTATTTAGACCCGGCTGCCTACAGGTTTCGGCCACTTTTATATAGGCAGCCTTAGTGCATCACTTTCAGAAAAAAATCAGCTTTAATTTGATATATACGTGATGAGTGTACGCGATGAGTGTAGAAATACTACATTCATGTGACTTATTTAGGCCAGGCTGGCAAGAGGTTGCGGTCACTTTTACATAGGCAGCCTTAGTGCATGACTTTCAGAAAAAAATCAGCTTTCACTTAATATATACGTGATTAGTGTACACGATGAGTGTAGTAATACTACATTCATGTGACCTGTTTAGAAAAGGCTGCCTAGAGGTTGCGGCCTCTTTTCCATAGGCAGCCTTAGTGCATCATGTTCAGGAAACAATCAGCTTTAATTTAATATATACGTGATGAGTGTACGCAATGAGTGTAGAAAAACTACATTCATGTGACCTGTTTAGGCCAGGCTGCTTAGAGGTTGCGGCCACTTTTACATAGGCAGCCATAATGCATTACGTTCAGTAAAAAATCAGCTTTAATTTGATCTATACGTGATGAGTGTACGCGATGAATGTAGAAATATTACATTCATGTGACCTGTTTAGACCAGTCTGTCTATAGGTTGCGGCCACTTTTCCAGTGGAAGATTAGTGCATCACTTTCAGAAAAAAATCTGCTTTAATTTGATATACATGTGATGAGTGTAAAAATTTGACATTTATGTGACCTATTATGCAGGCTGCCTACAGGTTGCGGCCACTTTTACACAGGCAGCCTTAGTGCATCACTTTCAGAAAAAAATCAGCTTTAATTTGATATATATGTGATGAGTGTACGCGATGAGTGTAGAAATACTACATTCATGTGACCTGTTTAGGCCAGGCTGCCTAGAGGTTGCGGCCACTTTTACATAGGCAGCCTTAGTGCATCACGTTCAGGAAAAAATCAGCTTTAATTTGAAATATACGTGATGAGTGTACGCAATGAGTATAGAAATACTACATTCATATGTCCCGTTTAGGCCAGGCTGCCTATAGGTTTCGGGCACTTTTACATACGAAGACTTAGTGCATCACGTTCAGAAAAAAATGTGCTTTAATTTGATATAAACGTGATGAGTGTACGCTATGAGTGTAGATAAACTGCGGTGGGATCTTAGACTATACATTTTATAGTGATAATTGCAGAAATTCACATTTATTTTGTGTTAGTAAAATTATTCATCATAGTTTCTTGGTGAAAGTATAGTGTAACGAGTCCGTAGCACCTTCAACTTTCTTAAATAAGCATTCCAATCTTGAGAATGTAACTATAAATTTATTTACAAGTATGTACACTTATTTACAATAGGAGCAGGAAACAATTGCTAAACATCCAGCAATTAGGTAGCAAACAGTACACTGTACTCTCAACAGTAACTCAGCACCACGTATCTAACGTGAACAGTAATTAAGAAAATTACAAAAGCAAAACAACCATTCGTCCAAGCGAATAAAAACGAGTCTCCCAGACATCAAATCTGAAAAGAACTAACTACTGGGTTCAAGGCCAGCTATTTATACTCGGAATGAAATTTCGACAACATTCTAGCAAAATCCTGTTCATTCATAACTTAAATAATCCATTCAAGAAAGTTCTAGCGATAAAAAGAAAAACCTACAATAATACAGCTCAGCGCGAAAATGTCTTCATGCTTATTAAATGTGGGGCAAGTGTAAAAACTATAAAGTGTTACAGGGCCGGTATACAAGTGATAAAAGTGATATCTTCAGATGCTTTTGCAACATGTCGCCAGATAAAACCAAAAGTAGTGAAAATGATGCAAGGCAAGAAAAACAACAACTATTTACAAGATTTGTAACAATAGTTTAAAGTTAATATTAAAAAATATTTTTTCCGCCAATTAATCGGCAAAATTTTGCCAATTATTAAATATCATCAAAGTGGCCGATTATGGCCGATTAATCGATGCATCCCCCTACTTGTTATCATACTCTATATAACTCCTCTAAATTTCTATACGCCATTTGAGGATAACCATTATACAAGATTAATTATACGTGATTCATAATGAATTATTATCTAACGTCAATATAAAGCACCACATATACTTTTTGAAGTTTTCACTACTTTGTCTGCGTAAGTGCTATTGAAAATGCTTTGAACTTAGAGGTAACAAAAGAGACGGAGAAAATGAGAAAGTACTAGTTCAGATTGCAAATAATTAATACTCACTGTATGATAATTTGATTGATTTTTAAATGAATTTCATGGTATAAAACGCTGATTCTAAATCATTTCACAAAATTAACGTTATCGCCTCCCACTTAGAAAATATCCAGTTGAGGTCTTGGAAATAAGGAATGTAAATGCAAAAATAAATATAGAAACAAGATTTGAACTCAAATATAAAATTGTCAAAATAATAGAAGCAGAAGTAAGTACACTGCAAAAAATTAACTGTTGTTTTTACAGTATAATACTGGCAGCCGAGGTTCCATTTTAAAACTGTAAAATGCATAGTAATAAGCTGTAAAACTAGCAATTTTAAAGTTTTTTACTGTAAAGTTAGCAGTTTTGCAGTTCATTGCCATAAAATTTAGCTCTATTATACTGTAAAAACAACAGTATAATACTGGCAGCAGAAGTTCCAGTTTAAAACTAAAATACACAGTAATAAACTGTAAAACTAGCTTTTTTACAGTTTATTACTGTAAAATTAGCAATTTTCGCCATTTCTTACTATAAAATTAGCTGTTTTATACTGCAAAAACAACATTAATTTATTACAGTGTAGCATAAATTGCTATTCCTTAAAAGAAAAGAAAAAACGTAATAAATTTTTCATGTTACTTTTACAAAAACTCTAGAAGAAGTCTCTTTAGTTCCTCATGTTTAGAAACTAATATTCCGAGGAAAACAAGCCTTAGAAGCCTATAATTCATGTCATCAGAAATCCAGAAATAAGGAATACCACTTTCCTTCGTGTAGTAGACCAAATGGATATCATATCTCACGTCGCCTACAAGCATCGGTGGTTCAAGTTAAAGAACGCCTTGCTGCACCTAGATTATTACAATTATGATTCATGATCTCACGCTTCTGTTACCTGAAAGGAATAGTGTTTCGCTCTTACAAAAAGAAGAGAGAGAGCTTTCAGTAGTATAGGCATATACTGTTTCAACGTCTTTTATGTGACTTCAGCTTGCAAAAGATGATTTTTTTTTCTATTGAGATAAAATGGAGAAATGGCTCTCTTTATTTATCGAAAAAAATCACTGGTAAATGATATAAACTCATGTTTGTTAAAATAGCAACACCATGAAGGAATTGCGCGAATGGGCTGAAATCTTCAGCAAATGCAAAGTAGGGTATGATATGCAAATGATTAGAATTTTAGACGCGTAGCGCATGCGTACGCTGAGCTTCGCCCTCTTAACACCGGATTTATCCGGATAAATAGACGACTGCAGCAAGGCGTGTATTAGCTGGGAGCTAGCAAACTCAAAAATCAATGGAAAAGTGCAAACCGTGATAAGAATGTTCCACTTGGTAGGAATGATGTTTATGGCTATACAATGAAATTAAGACCCAGAGGTACTTTCAAAAACCGTTTTAATCCAAGATTACGGTGTTTTCCAAAATGGCGGCCAATGCTACTGCTTTTACAATATAAATCATACAAAAGAGGTTTTTATATCAAATTATATGTTTTTCAGGTCAAGGATTTCATTTAATGTTGAAAAAAAGCTAAATGTTTATTTTGATGTTTGTTTATTTATTTATTTTGGAATTATATTGTTTAGAAGAAGACTACATACAGTATCCAAAATCTTTTAGAAAAGTAGTCGATTTGTAACCGAAGAAAATAAACTGAGAAACATGGAGCGGTGTGAACCTAACCATTTTCAAATCAGTCTCCTAAGAACTCCGCACACTTCTCCCAGCGGTGCTACAATTGTTGGAAACATTTTCAGAATGACCGTTTTGGAATAAAGTGTAGCTCGGCTCTGCTGCCGTTGCAGGCATAATGTCCTCTTCTGTTAGAAATATCGTTCCTTTCAATCATCCCTTGAATTTAGGAACCAGTCAAGGTCACATGGGACCAATCAGGAGAGTGAGAGGACTACAGAGCCACAAGAGGCTGGTTTTTCTCCAAAAAAACTTCTGAATCAAGTACGAGAAATGTGCTGGAAATTCGCCCGTGCAAGGCGTTTGCACCTTTCAAATGGTTTCAACTTGGCTGTCGCTGAAATTCTAACAAAATTTGATTCAGTACTGCTGCTCCAGTTGCTTCGTTATTTTCCTTAAAATAAAAATTAAAAAATTAAAGCAGAAAAAAAAGAGGAAGAAGAAGAAGAAAAAAAAAAACGAGAGGCCAACGCACCCCGTCAAATACAATTTGCCAGAGACAGACGTTAAGTGGGAAAAAATTCGCTCTTGTGCAGAAAGTGACAAGGCCAGAATATACAAGCGCAACTTGTTTTATGTTTATCAGGTTTTCAAGTATTTTTCACACGGAACTTTGCCTAAATTTTAGTAGAACGGCTTCAAGAATATTTTCAATCGCACTGTTGATAGCAATGTCTTAGTTTTCACAAAAGCTTACTTCTTTACCTTGTTCAACAATAAGTTTGGATAATCTTTGGATTTCTTTAGAAGCAGGAAAGAAGTAGATTAATTTCAGATCACCTATTGGGAAAGGAAACTCTCTAGCTTTAAAAGGATTCCATTCCTTTCCAGGCTGTGACAGTAGTGATAATTTCATTGAGAAGTTCATAAAATCAACTCGGAAATTATGGATGCTATTCAAAGAAGCCCTTTCAGAGTTTTCTTTTATCTCACAGCCTCAAAGTTCAATACTGAAGGAATTTTTTTATAACTGTAAGTGACGAGAGGAAAGAGTTAGTTATAACAAAAATCGGACACTTGAAAGTTGATTATTGAATAAGGGTGCCTCACAGCAGCAATTATTAGGTAACTTAACACTTTCCAGGCTGGACACTTTTAGGGACAAGCAAGCAAACAAACCCATACATGCACCATTTCCAAGTACATGGTGAGAAGAAATAACTTGGACACACATTGTACATTATAACTTCAATACTAATGAAAATATTGCAATCGAGCTTCAAAATAAGTAAGAATACATTATTTCGTCTAATATATTTAAACGTTTTTTAAAGTGGGGTCATTCCACGTCAAATCATCCAGGGGTGTTCACCATGGGTCTTCAGATTTTTATGAAACTTGGTGAGACTGTTCTACCCATGGATATAAGAATATTTGGAGATTTTTAGATTAATATATCAATTACTTTCGGAATGGCAACACCTCAAAGTTTTGTCAAAAATTTGTCGCTTAACAAAATTTGCAGATTTAGCAGACGGACATACATCTACAAGTTTTACTATAAAACAGTTATTTTTTATGCTAGAGGGGTAATTTTTTTTGCATTTTGTTCGGAAATGTACTGTTAATTGGATTATGTAGTTAGATTTAAGATTTAAAGCAATTAAATTACCTCTAAAAATCAGTAATCAGCAAAATTGAAGATAATTTTAAGCACTGACATGGGTTAAGAAACCACCCAATAACATTTTTAGTTTTCCAAAACCACCAAAACCCACTATATTACCGAAAACTAGATTAAAAATGAGAGAGTGTGATGCAATAAAATTGGTGGGGTTTTGAGTTTTACTTAGGTTAGAGATGATTAAAATTACGTATTTAAAAAGTAAGGAAATCACTAAGAAGTTGTCTTCCACTGACCCAAAATAATACAATAACACATAGAAGCTGTTTTATAGCACTTTAAGAACATGAATAATGAATATACTGATAAGTAAAAATATTAATTTTAACATAAATATTATTCGACTACTATTAACAATGACTTCTGAAAATGGGAACTTACGACTTTGATGGGTGTTTTGTAGCTCCAGTTCAAATCCAAAGGAAAACTTCTGACGTCTAGGTGGAAGTGTACATTAGTATAACTATGGGCAGAAAGCTTCCCCTTACAGATTTTAATAAGCTATAAATAGTTATATATTTTA
>JAXGGA010023919.1:0-12812 GCA_038373865.1 Uloborus plumipes
TTTTAAAAAATCCCCCCCCCCCCAAAATTTTCATGGCGCAACTTGCGCCATAATCCCCCGCTGTGGGCACGCCTGCTTTGGTAAGTTAAGATATGACCTTGAAAATGTTTGTCTTTTTTTTCTAGGGGGTGTTTGTTTAGTTTAAAAAAAAAGTGCTGTTGAAGCGGATTTCAGTGGGAACACAGAGGCCGCCGCTTATATGAATCACGTTTGTTCTCAACAGTTTTGATTCAATAGAGCGGCCGATTCGAAAAACCGGCGTGGCGTCCACTGCATATGAAAGTGACCTAATTCAATTCAGTGTCAAATAGCTCCCCCCCCCCCGCCCCTCCCAAAAAAGAGGTAAACATTGTCACGGTCATCGCTCACTTTTTCAGAGCAGCACTATACTCATTGTACAAGACACTTCTAATACGCTTCAGAATAATCTACTTTGTCCTATTAATTCTGCCTCCCATAGTGATAACAACAATAATAATAATAATATGAGCTTCAGTAATATTCCCTGGTGGATCTTTTATTTTTTGAGCCGGGACAAAAATTAGAAACTGTCGCCTTTACCCCATTTTCTTTCACTGTATTTTTTTTTCCAGTATAAGAAAAAAACCCGAGAAACATCATACATATTGTTCATTTGACGCCCCTTCCAGCAATTGCCGCCTGGAACAAAGACCTAGACTTGCTCTCGCATAAATACGGTTGCCGAGTCCGAGTCAGACTTATTTTGGGATAAAGAAATAGGATTTTGTCATTTTTTTCTACAAATTTGGCACAGTACAGTGCAGCTTTTGAAACATTACATCTTACACAGTTATAATAAGCACATTTTTGCGCAAAAAAAATTGTTATAAGTTTTTTTCGATCTGAAACCTCGTGTAGTCCATTTTTCCGACTGACAGTCTGCCAGCGTATCGCGTCCCGATGCTCCATAAACCCAGATCTGCTCACCGACCCCTGCAAGGGGCCATGCAGCACATGGTGGCGAAAGGACACACAACACACACCTATCAAAATTCGTCATTGCAAAAAAAAAAATTAATTTGAATTCGAGATTTCAGAATTCAAATTCGTTTTTTTTTATTCTTCAGTGCGTTTAAACCTTTGCTTAAGGGCTTCTGGAGAAATTTTCATTTTATTCATATTTGTAGATTTTAGGGGGGGGGGTGAAATGCTGGGTTCCTAAATCATTTGACATAGTGAGATTTCAATTTTTGCATCGAACTCTCCTGCTTTTTCACGGTAGAAATAACATTTTTGACTTTCTTGTTTTTGTGTGTTAATATTTTTCAGGAAATATCTTTAAATCAATGATAACATTCCAAGCAATAATAACACTTAAAATTAATGCAATGCTTTTATGCCACGTGATCATGAATTCAATGCTAAACAATGCTAAAACAATATTTTTACAGGAAATATCTTTAAATCAGTGATAACATTCCAAGCAATAATAACACTTAAAATTAATGCAATGCTTTTATGCCAAGTGATCATGAATTCAAAGCTAAACAAGAAAATTAAATGTAAACTTAAAATTAAATGTCAAACTCATCTCTAAATTTAATGCCATTATATACCACTCTATCAATGTAATTTTTTTTAGAAATCATTAAAAAAATTAATGTTAAACGGGAAAGACTTGTTTACATATTTTTTACTAGTGAAGTGGGCACCAGTAAAAATATATAAATATTTATATTTTTTACCGATTACAACTACAAGTGGCCTTCAGCAGAAGCTGATATGCGTTTTTATGCTGATATTTTCATTGCATATATTACTATTTCTCTTACAAACTGCAGTATATACTCAAAATCAGTAAATACTTAGCCTTAACCCCTTAAGTCATTAAATATTCAAATGCTGCACAACTAAAATATCCACACTCACAATGTTATTGTTTACGTTTGTCAAATAGGTGCGAAAAACAGTATTCCTTCAAAAGGAAAATACTGCTACAGCATGGAAGTCGTTTTCCTCCTGTATGTGCACGTACAGTACACATTCGTGAAAAAAAAAGGAGTTCTTCACTAATCGCAATAATGAAAAAATCAATTCTATTCTTTGAAACGTTTTTCTAAATATTGCAATCACTAAAGAGAAATAATAATTAAATTATAATTTTTAAAAAAATAAAAAAATCGCTTTTAGAGTTAATAAAACTATGAAGCTTTAAACCATGATGCATTATAAGTTTACATGCACTTATAAAAAATACATCAAAATGTAATATAGTTTTGCCTTTAGTATTAATAATAGTTTTTTTTTTTTTTTTTTGTCGTTGGCAAAAAGGGGTGCGCTGCTTTACTTTTCCAACTGTACCGTTATTTGGTGTGAAGTCCGACTTCCACAGTACACGCATGCCATAGGGACCCTAGGGTGGTTCAAAAAAAATTTTTTTTTTTGCTACGGACCAAGGTGCACCCTACTTTTTTTACATTTATGTATGAGATCACTCCCCTAAAATTTCAGCTCTCTACTCTTAATGGAAGATGGTGCTCAAACACCCTTCATTTTTCCACTTTTTCGTAATTTTCACAATTTTTGAGTTTTTCAGATTAAAGAGACCATTTTCTTGGAAGAGATTTTTTTTCAATTATTCTCATTTTCCAACGCATAAATATTAGTTCAAACAATTGGAAAGTTTCTTAGTCGTTTGAATCTATATAGCAACACCTTTGATACAATTGATTATTTAGTAGATTGCAGCATGCAATGTAGATTGCAGTACTACTTGTCTACATGTTGTGCTATGACTTTCAAAACTTACGATTGCCAAAATAGAGTTGTGGAAGAACTGTGCAAAATGTTTTTTTATGTTTTTAAAGTAGTGGGATGCAGAAAAAAAAAATGCAAGATTTTAAGTTTTAAACTAATAGAGCTAACAGTATCACAAGAAGAATGAATTAAATTATAAAAACTAATTGCACAAAATAAACAATTGCAGCTAGTCTGGTATAGAACTAATCTGAAATTTAGGCAAACTACTTCATTTACTTCATGCTTACTTTGGCCATTATATCCCTCACAAGTTCTATTCTTTTTAATAACTTTAAAGCGAAAAAATGTTTGGCAAAGAATTAAACAAAAAAAAAAAAAAAAGAATGTTGCACATAGAACTTCAAAAATACTTTAACAAGTTTGAAGCTTCAACTGTGAGCTTTTTATAAATATATAGATAAATCTATGATCACTCTTGCTTATTATAAAGAGATAATTGAGTTATTATTAGTCAAATAGGGAGCCTATCTGAGAAAATCCAGTCTCTTATATGCCTCAAAATATTTATGTTCCTATATAAGAGAGAAATTTTTCATTTAATTATGAGAGAAATAACCTAGGTACAACACTTTCTACAGTTTCAGCGCTTTTCTGTACAGTACAAAAAATAGATTGAACACTAATAGATACTATTAAAACTTCTGGGAATATCTGAACTTGGAAAAAAACCTTATAAGATATGAACGACCTGGAAATTGAAGTAACAACTAGGACAGTTTTATTAACCCATTAATGCCTAGCGTCCCTTTTTAGGGACGGTCCAAAAAGTGAGTCTGAATTTTCCAAAAATGAACATTTCAACCAAATAATTGTGTTCAATTATTGCTTTGGTATTGCTTCAATTCTGTATTAACAGATTTCAGCACATAACCGCTGTAAAGTGTGATCTGTAGCCATTTGATTATGATCTTTATCAAAAATTACATCGTTCACAATTTCAAGAACAAAAAGCTAAGTTTTTAAAGTTATTAACAAGTAAATCTATCTGTGTTTGATATATGTGCTACTTTGATCGATGTTTTAGTTTACCTTTTTTTGCAATTTTGTAAATTTTAAATTTTTTTAGGATTTTATAGCAATTTAAGAACGTCCCTAAAAAGGGACGCTAGGCACCAATGGCTGCTTTGTTTAACCGTTGCTGGTTTCTTGCTTAGAATCTATAATTTATATTAAAAGAAGTTAGTAAATGTTTTTAGACTGAAAAACAGATAATAATTGTCATTTTTAAAACTTATTTTATTTTAAAAATCTAATTAAACTAAATTAATTAATATATAAACTTAATTATACAACGTTCTTAAATATTTTCTCTCTTTTTCTTTTAATTACAAAAAATACTCAAGGTAAATTTTCAAAGAAAGCTATTTCAAAAATGTAGTTCTTTAAAACACTAATTATTCGTTGTATTTAATTACTTTCCATTATGTATTTCGGTGTCTATTATTGCTTAGTCTGACTGTTGAAGAAGCCCTAAACTGTTTCTAGAGCTTAGCATTTCACCTTGATGAAGAATTCATGGATTGCATATGTGTCTGTTATTTGGAAAAGGCGGGGGGTTGCAGATTTAATTTCAGAATTCCCTGAGAATGCCAATTTTGATCTCTACTGTGACGATTTATTTACTTCTCTTGCGTTCCTACGTGATTATTTATCGCAGAAAGGTTTTGTGCAAGAATCGGATTAAAAAATGCTCATGAACTAAAGTTACGTTGTTCAAAAAAGAAAAGAGAGGAAGTTTTGAATAACTGTCTATGACAGGTAAAATAATATTACGTTGGTTCGGTGGAATAATAGCAATGTCATAACTATTGCATTGAATCTTCATGGAGTTCATCCTATTGTTAAGGCTAAGCGATTGTCCAACAGCGAAAAGAAAGTAATTGAAATTGATGAACCAAATATATATGGTTGCTGAATACAAACGTTGCATAGGGAAAAAGATCCCATGCATCAAATATCGGGAACTACCGGTTTTTGATTCACTCTAAAAAATGTTGGTAGCCGCTCTTCATTTTTATTTTAGAACCTGCTGTACAAAATGCGTTGAGCTCAAGAGTACCGGATTGAGTTAGGTATTATGGGGCTAATTGTTATATTGCTTTAAATAAGACTCATGTAAGATGTGCCCATTGAAGTAAAAGAGCTTATCGGAATGCAGCAAATGCAATACGTAGGTTTGCAGAACAAATGCTTTGCTGACTTTCATACTCAACAACACCAATATTTCCTTGTTCTCTGAATCTACTTCCCAGTTTATGTTAATTGCTGCTTTTATTTCTTCTTATAAATTGTCATTTTCAATATTACATCGTAGGCAGAAAAAAAATTTTAGTAAAAAAGTATGTACCCTCTGGTGCCTAGCGTCCCTTTTTAGGGACGATTTTTCTTTCTTAAATAAAAAATTTAATTTTTACATGATAATTTTTTAACTATTTTTCCTGTCCATTATACACTATTTGTAACCATTATACAAAGTATCGTTGAAAAAAAAAATGTCAGGCATTAATGGGTTAAAGTACTTGTGACACCTTTCTGGTGAATTAATTAGTTTGACTTAGTTTTTCGTATCCAATTCTAGTTGAAAGAAAAGCAAGTGATTACAAGAATAAAGATGTGAAATATAACAAGTGTAGTACAGAACAATTGGATTTTTTTCAAACATGAATATTAGGGATTATTTTCTAACATTCTTCGTCCTACGCCTCAACGAATGCAAATATGATATCAATCACAGAATTAAAAGAAAAAAATAAAATAAATAAATAATGGTAAATAACGTTGCTTGAGGAAAATGTTCAAATAATTCAAGAATTTAACAGAATTTTTTTTTATAATGAGGGCAATAAGCAGTTTCTTTCACCTGCTGTTGAAGAAAATTGAGTACTTATCTTAGCTGAGACAATAAAATATTCAATACTAAAAGTCTCTCTCTCTCAAAAAAAATCTATGTATTAATATACATAGAAAGTTGAATTGCATAGCAATAAGTTTAAATATTTTGGCTTTATTTAAAAACTTCTAGAAAATTTAGTATAACAACACTGCTTGGCACAAAATGAACTTCAAATGTATCTGACACTATTCTTGCTGTTTCTTATGTAATATGCCCCACTAATTTCAAACATGATCTCTGTTTCCCCCTTCACGGTAATCACTCGAACATAACTGGAATGAACATAAATAATACTGAAAGGTTCTTTACTGAGTTAAATCTGCGGTACGACTCATATGTAACATGCGTTGTTTCCAAGATTTTAGAAAACCATTTCACAGCTTGAAAAATGTTTTGGACGTGGGAGTCATAGAAGCAGTCCAATATTCTTGTGTTGCACCAAAAAATAAGTGTAAAAATTTGAAGCTGGAAAAAATGAGTTGTTGATGATATGTTAAAATATTTTACGAAGGGAGGGGGGTGGTAAATACCCCCATGAGTCTCTTAACTTGCGAAAAGTGTTTATGATTTTGAACTTTTCACCTCTCTAGCCCTATAGAAGAATGTTAATGGTAAATATACTGCTTCCTTCCCCTCTAAATAATATCTATGAAATTGTCGAAATCTGATGAAAATAGGAGGGGAGGAGGGGGGTGCTATTTTCAAAAAGTGGGAGGCAATGGGGGAAAGGGTGACCATATTAGGATTCAAGTGATCATTGAACATAAGAATCAGCAAAAATGATAGCAAACAAGCGGAATTTTTCTTTTGTCGCTCAACCGAAAAACGTTTGAAATTGACAAAAATTAGAGAACTGTTTGCGCTTTGAGCACCGTCTTTTTATTTAAGTAGGAGGTTGAAATTTTGGCAGTGTATTAGGATGGATAAAGGTAAAAAAATGAGCCACCGCCGTGACCTCTAGGACAAAATTTATTTTTTACCGTAGGTTTGTGAACCACCCTAAGGGACCCGTTTATAGGGTAGGCAACCTTTCACACAACACATTCACACAAAGAAAGGATAAGGACAGGAGAGAGAAAGCACATCCATGCCCAAGCCGGGACTCGAACCCGGGGCCACACGATCCGTAGCAGACTGATACGACCACGAGACAAGGTGGCCGGCATTAATAATAGTATTAAATATATTACTTTTAATATTTGCAAAGAACGTGAATTTTATCTTTTACTCTGAGTTACATACACACAAACTGAAACACTTATAATACATCAACATGTAATGGTATAGTTTAGCTTTTAGTATTAATAATAGTAATAAATACACTGAAGTGACAAAAGTCATGGGATACCTCTTAATATCGTGTCGGCCCTCCTTTTGCCCGGCGAAGTGCAACAACTCGACGTGGCATGGACTCAACAAGTCGTTGGAAGTCTTCTGCAGGAATATTGAGCCATGCTGTCTCGATAGACGTCCATAATTGTGAAAGCGTTGATGGGGCAGGATTTTGGGCACGAACAGACCTCTCGATGGTGTCCCATAAATGCTCAATGGGATTCATGTCGGGCGATCTAGGTGGCCAAATCATTCGTAGGAATTGTCCAGAATTTTCTTCAAACCAATTGCGAACAGTTGTGGCCCGGTGACATGGCGCATTGTCATCCATAAAAATCCCATCGTTGTTTGGGTACATGAAGTCCATGAATGGCTGCAAGTGATCTCCAAGTAGCTGCACATAAGCATTTCCAGTCAATGTTCGGTCCAGTCGCACTAGAGGACCAAGTCCATGCCATGAAAAAACAGCCCACACCATTACGGAGCCACCACCAGCTTGAACAGTGCCTTGCTGACAGTTTGGGTCCATGGCTTCGTGGGGTCTGCGCCACACTCGAACCCTACCATCGGCTCTTACCAGCTGAAATCGTGACTCATCGGACCAGGCCACGGTTTTCCATTCATCTAGGGACCAACCGATATGCTCACGTGCCCACGAGAGTCGCTGCAAGCGATGTCGTTCTGTCAGTAAAGGCACTCGAGTCGGTCTTCTGCTGGAATAGCCCAAGAAATCCAAATTTCTCCGCACAGTTCTAGCAGACACGTCCATTGTACGTCCCACATTGATTTCTACGGTGATTTGACGCAGTGTTGCTTGTCTGTTAGAATTTACGACTCTTTGCAGACGTCGCCGGTCTCGATCTTTAAGTGCAGGCGGTCGACCACTGCGCTGTCCATGATGGGATGTTATGCTTGAAATTTCATACTCTCGGCACACTCTTGACACAGTGGATCTGGGAATGTTGAATTCTCTAACGATTTCCGAAATGGCATGACCCATGCGTCTAGCTCCAACTAACATTCCGCGTTCAAAGTCTGTTAATTCACGTCGTGCGGTCATCATCACGTTAAAACCTCTTCACATGAATAACTTGAACAGAAATGAAAGCTCTGTAAAAGCACTGCGCATTTATACCTGTTCTATGCGATGCTACTGCCATCTGAAAATTTGCATATTGTTATCCCATGACTTTTGTCACTTTAGTGTATATTGCTTTTATGTTTGTAAAGACGTGAATTTTATCTTTCATTCAGAGTTACATACATACAAACAAACCCACATGTGAAAATTTAGAAAAGCGTATTAAAAATAATTATTTCGATGACTTATTTTTAACTAAATGCATCTAGTTCTCCCAAATCATTCGCAACAAATTAGTAAGAATAAATTATTTTAGAAAAATCTTTCAGCTGCATTTTTTGTCAGAAGTAATTTTATTGCAATAATTTTACTTTGAAGGCTAAATTTTTACAAACTGCATTTGAATTTCACGGAAGCTCACTAAAAATTAATACAAAATTCTCTATATTGATTCGATTTAATTCTATTAGCAATCGGCCGCTTGCAAGTCTTCCCCGTTTCGACCCATGTCACTTGATGCAACGGAAAAATGGAAGGTATATTTTGTATCTTCAAATGACAGCAAAATATAGACTGACCAAAGGGTTGCTTACCGTAGTCAACACATTCTGCAATCGCTGCGCTTCTTAAATACTCCTAGAATTAACTATCGGCTGCTGCCACCCTCTTTGTTTTGATTCGATCGCTTGCTTCTCCCTCGGAAGCTCAAGATTGGGGATGAGGCTTCGATCGCGCGCGCTTCCGGCGACCCCTTTGCTCTTGGAATGAGCGAGGGCGATATCCGCTACGTCAGAGCCGGTCTGGGCGTGCGCCCTCTGCTGGGATCCGAAGGCACTTCTTTTGGTTTCGGAATGAGCTTTGCTGGGAGTATCAAGCACAGATGCAAGGCAGAAAATTGTAATGAATGAGAAAAAATAATACTTAGGATGCAGAAATTATTGAATCAGTTTTTAAAATGTTTCTCATTTTTTCCTGAAAAAATATCTTTTTTAATTGCAGTCTTTCTAGAAAACTTTGAAACTTTCTCACGAGAAAATAAACTAAATTTAAAAAAAAAGAGGAGAGAGGGAAGAAGGGGGTGTAGGATATATTTTTACTGTTCAACACACATCAACATCAGTCAATCATGAGCAAAAAAAAAATGTTCTAGCCATCATCGGCATGCCGACAAATAAGTGACGTATCTCAGCATACCGGGGAATGCGAATTATTCGGTGTTTATTTAGAAACAAAGAAATAAAAAAGGAGACTGAGAAAAATTGTTTCGTCAAAGGTACAAATATTCAAACAAAAAGCGAGATTAAAATTACGTGTTTGTTTAAAAATATTTAATTACTAATGGATTTACTCTCTCTCTCTCTCTCCCCTCTCTCTCTGTCTGTCTGTCTGTCTGTCTGTCTGTCTCTGGGCAATCCCCGAAGATTTTTTGCAATCTTGTTTGGTTCGCGAAGATTTATATTGTTTGTTAAAAACAATCAGATAAAATTACGCTTTACGATTAGGACAAAAGGAAATTCCCACTCCCATCTCATAGAAAATAAAATGTATATGAGTAAACTACTCGCCGCCAAGGCGGCTCGCCTTTAAAGTAGCGAGGAAAGTTTCAACAAACTACTCGCCACCAAGGCGGCTCGCCTTTAAAGTAATGACAAAAGTTTCAATAGTTTACTCGCCGACAAGGCGGCTCGCCTTTACAGTAGCGAGGAAAGTTTCAATAAACTACTCGCCGCCAAGGTGGCTCGCCTTTAAAACACTAAGGAAAAGTTAAACAAACTACTCCCCGCTAAAGCGACTCGCTAAAAAGCTTTCCTGCATTAAAGAATCAATCGAATTATTTGCACATGCTTCTTTAAGAAGAAAGACGATGTCAAGTAGCGCATACTTAGCACTCTCCCTAAATAACATATAAAATTCCTTACCAAAAACAATTATTTCCAAACCGCTTTCTTCCTGTAAAATTAATTGCAAAACTCTAAACGAAAAAGTTCTTTTAATATTTGGATCGCAGCCAAAAAAAGTCCCTTCTAAAAACAGCAATTGCAATTTTATTTAAAAACACATTTTCAAAATAGTACCAGAGAAAAAATATGTCATTAATAATTAGAATAAAAAAAATTGTTAGAAACTTTGTTATAACACGTATTCAAAGTTGCAATGGAAAAAAATAATTCTTTCATTTTAAAAAGCTCAATTTAATTAATGTTTTACTTTAAAACCGCAACGGAAAGAAATAAATATCTTGGAATTTTAAATAGTTCAATAATTTAATTAACGTTTCAATTCAAAATGGCAACGGTAAGAAATAAAAGTCTTGGAATCAATAATTTAATTAACGTTCTTATTCAAAATGGCAACGGTAAGAAATAAATGTATTGGAATCTTTTTAAACAGTTCAATAATTTAATTAACGTTTTTATTCAAAATGGCAACGGTAAGAAATAATGTCTTAGAATTTTAAATAGTTCAATAATTTAATTAACGTTTTAAGTCAAAATGGCAACGGCAAGAAAAAAAATATTTGAATTTTAAATAGTTCAATAATTTAATTAACGTTTTAATTCAAAATGGCAGCGGTAAAAAATAAAAGTCTTGGAATTTTAAATAGTTCAACCATTTAATTAACGCTTTAATTTAAAATGGCTACGGAAAGAAATAAAAGTCTTGGAATTTTAAATAGTTCAATAATTTAATTAACGTTTGAATTCAAAATGGCAACGGTAAGAAATAAAAGTCTTGGAATTTTAAATAGTTCAACCATTTAATTAACGCTTTAATTTAAAATAGCTACGGAAATAAATAAAAGTCTTGGAATTTTAAATAGTTCAATAATTTAATTGACGCTTTAATTTAAAATGGCAACGGAAAGAAATAAAAGTCTTGGAATTTTAAATAGTTCAATAATTTAATTAACGCTTTAATTTAAAATGGCAACGGAAAGAAATAAATGTCTTGGAATTTTAAAATTGCAAAGAATTTAATTAACGTTTTAATTAATATCTCAGCTAATTAACGTCGTACAATTACACGGTTGGTCTGATTGTCTTCCTTAGAAAATTTCGAATCGGATGGTATTATGTTTGATTCTCTACGCTCAGCGGTTTTTAAGGAGTTCAAGCTTCAGACGGAATTTTAAATAGTTCAATAATTTAATTAACGCTTTCATTTAAAATGGCAACGGAAAGAAATAAATGGCTTGGAATTTTAAAAGTGCAAAGAATTTAATTAACGTTTTAATTAATATCTCAGCTAGTTAACGTCGTACAATTACGCGGTTGGTCTTATTGTCTTCCTTAGAAAATTTCGAATCTAATGGTATTATGCTTGATTCTCTACGCTCAGCAGCTTTTGAGGAGTTCAAGCTTCAGACGGACAGACAGACAGACGCGGACAGATTTTAATAGTAGTAATAAATTCAATATAATTAGAACTACATTCAAAAGCCTCTTCCACTCAAAGAAAAAAATGAGCTTAACAAAATATTGGTGATAAGCTATTAAAAAAATTTCAAATCCCTAAGTTTAAATGTATCATCTTTATATATAAAAATAAATGTATGTATCTTTGTATGTCCTTTATAGACTCAAAAACTACCCGTCCGATTTCGCTCAAAATTTCACAATTTGCTTGTGTCCTTAATGGACACTCAAGAGACCAATTAGAAGAAAATCTGATAGGTAGTTCTTTTTTTTATTCCAAGTTTAGTTGAGACGTCCATATAAAATCTCTAATTTTTACTTCCTTTTACGTAGTAAAGGAAGTATTGCGATTGCGAAAAAAAATCACTCAAATTTGAGTCTAAATTTTGATTTTGCTCACCCCCGAATGAATGTTCAGTAGTTTTTTCGACCTGTCAGCACGTGCATATGTACCTACCAACATATAAGCAGCCGAAAAATCCTTTTCAACCACCCCCGAGTTAATTACGACGAGTTTTCTCGTGACGTCTGTATGTACGTATGTGCGGATGTATGTGCGTATGTGTCCCGCATAACTCAAAAACTATATGCCGTAGAAGCTTCTAGCTTGGTATGTAGGCTCTGAGGATGGTCTAGTTGTGCACCTTCCCTTGTGGTTGCATTCGAATGTTCCCAAGGGGGTGTTTTACCCCTTTTTAGGGGTAATTTCAATGCAGACTCAAGTGATATGAATTGGCGCGACCACTAGGCGATATGTCGGCAAGCTTTTGGTCGCCAAATGTTTGACGCCAACTTGGCGACATATCGCCAAGTTGGCGACAAATTTGGCGAAAAAAATTATTTTTTAAATTTGGGTTCAACTTGGCGCTATTGGCGATATTTTGCGAAACATTCTCTGAATGATATTAAAATCAGCAATATTGAGAAAATTAACCATTGTAAAATATTTTTTGCATTGTTTCGTGGCAGATTGGGGAGTAAATATTTGAATTGGGGTAAGGTCGTTTTACCACAAGTTGTAGGCGTGGCTAGAGGCGGGGCTTGCTGACGGGGGTGATAGTAGGGTAGGAGATCTGCTGTTTGACTACCGCCGTAGGAAAAATTGAAGAATTGGCGAATTTTATGGACGCATTTAGTGGTGACGTCACGGGTTGCCAGGCAGAGGGAAAGCTTTCCAAACGCCGGTTGCTAAGGTAAATTCAGCATAACTGTCAATGCTAAAGTGCGGTGAGTAAAATGCTTCAGATTTGTTTTTTAATGTTTTGAAAGTATTCTCAGACTATGTAAACGCACCATTAATGCATGTTTT